>JADOBS010300952.1:0-11369 GCA_015708375.1 Cydonia oblonga
ATTTTTATTTTTTATTTATTGTGTGCTTTTTTCTTTTTTGGTTTTATGGTGGTATACTTATGGAAATGGTGTATCTAATTTGCAAATAATGGATTTACTACAAGTTCATCCAATACTTATGAAAATATTGTACCTAATTTGCATTTTATCATTATTTTATTATCCATACAAGTATAGTTTTTTTTTTTTTAGGTGTCAATATGCACTTATTTACAAGATATACAAGAAATTTACCTAAATCCGCCTAGGCGCCGCCTAGCCGCCTAGGCGCTAGGCGCTAGCCCGCCGCCCCTAGCGTTTTTTAGAACCTTGCTCAAAGCCACACCAAATCGAACCGTGTCCACCTCTAATACATAGGTTCCAAAAGTATCTACTTGATTAATTAAATGACTTTAGTTGGGATTATATGTTTGTAATTTTATTGTTTATTTTTTTTTCAATTGAATTGCATAATATATAATATTTGTAATATTGTATTGCTATTAGGAATGTAGGTACAGTGAACTTGAAGTCCATAATTTTAATTTGACCCATAATTTTGAAAAAGTGTCATAGAAACCAAAAGTTTTCTAACATTCACCATGGATGTTGAAACCCAAAGTTCTCCATAATTAATCCATTTATACCAAATCACATCTTAGAATCCAGATGTTCTAACTTTGATGCTTATCCATGTTTATTTCTCATAGCACAAATCACAATCTTGTTCTCCCCATTCAGTGGGTTGTTGAACCGTAACAAGTTCGATTCCATTGATTTGGATATTTCGAACATAAACTACTTATGTGGGCACAATACGTGAAACTCTACTTGACTATCAAGAAGTTGAGAATCCATTGAAGCCAACAATGGCGTGGAAAAGCTGAATAAGTCACTGCCATGCTCTGCATTAAAAGACTTATGCTTGAAGCATTAAAAATGGAGGTACCTCATGGATTCTATGGCTCTTTGACTCTATGTACTGACCTTTTAATTATTAGAGATGATCTTGCTTGAAGCAAAACATGATTGAAACATTTACATTCATGAATAGGTACAATTATGAAGTTATAGAATCTAATTGAATTTCTACCGAAGAAGATTTTTCTCTTCATTTAATGTCTCTAACTTACTCATGAAGCAACAATATAGCGAAAGTTTACCAAATTCTCATATTTGATTACTACCACGTTACTCGCTGAAAATCACAATAGTGAGAGAGAAGTACCCCAGTGATTCGGCTGAGAGGTACCTAATTATATATACCCAACTTCAACTGGCGTCTACCAAATGGTGTGACCTAGTTTTAACTAGAGCCCACTGAAAGGCATGCGCTGCTACGTTAGGGATGTGCTGAATGACATGTTCTACTTCGACAAATGCCTATTGAATATGCTCATCCATCTTTAGTTAGAGAGTACCAAACATACTTGCCAAGGTTAGACTAGAACCTTCTAAACCCATGATTTTGATGGAGTTTAATTGATTTGTAGAGATTCCATATAAAATTTTAATTCAATTCCCTCGAAATCTCAGGCGACAAGTGAGATTTGTGAATGCTTAAAATACACTGCGAAATCTCTCCAATTCCCTTAAATTCCTCAACTTTTTAAAATTCTTTAAAATCAATTCTTAATTGAATACACTTGAAATGTTATAAACTTCTTTAAAAATCTTAATTGAGTACACTCGATTTCTAAATTTTTTAATAAACTATCTAAAATTCATTTTTTGGACCTAGTAGTTGTTGTCATTTGGGTTATTTTAATCTTTTAACACTAAACTAACCCATTAAAACTTATATTTCCAAAAGAAATATACCCACGCCAATGAAAACGTACTCATGCTAAACGAACACGTACCAACATCAAATGAAAGCATATTTATGCTGAATAAAATGTACAACGCCAAATGACACATACCAACGTCAAATGAAGTGTATCAATATCAAATGAAAATGTATTTATGTTGAGTAAAACGTACACAGGCCAAATGAAAATGTACCAACGTCAAATAAAACGTATTAAACGTCAAATGAAAATATATTTATGCTGAATAAAACGTACACCCGCCAAATGTAAACGTATCATGCCAAAGTGTATCAATTACAAAAATTGTTTTCTTTAGTAAATATTTTATCGTTTGGATATTTGGTGAATTATTATTTTCTAAAAATTGTTTAACTTCTAGATAATGATAGAGAATCATTTTGCTTTTCATAAATAAGTATGGAAACACATGTGATCGTAAAGTTCTAAAAGAAGTAAGTGACCCTTTACAACAGTGGTGGAAATATGTTGAGCCTTTGCATGACAGCATTGGTTTGACAAAAAAAAAAGTTCCAAAAGAAAAAATTAATAATGATAGAGGATACTGCAATTAGTGATGAATAAACACAAAGAACTCTTTCTTAGTAAAATACGAAATGAGTAAATACATAAAAAAAATGTCACTTCACTAAAAAAATACGCGGCCAATTTTTAAATTTTTTTATATTGTTTTAAAATACGTGAATTATATGTATATTATTAAGAAAATATTAAATGTGAAATATGTGTAGGTAGTGTATTATACATTGAACTTATAAAAAATGTGAAATTTAACAAATCATTGAGACATTTACAAAAATATTTTAGACCAAAACATACAAAATTTAAAAGCGATGAGACGGTTGGACATTGAGACATCTCTTTTAAGCGACCGGCAACCGCCCTAGGTGCCTCCGGCGGCGTTGATAGCCTACTTCCATAGCAAAACTGAAGATGGCCTAATAGCCTACAATTTAGCCACCACCCCGTTCAATTTGGCCACCAAGTATAATTTTTGACAAACCAACTGGAACGCGTCGCAGCTCAGGCAAAAGATAAAGAGTACAAACTACAGAACTTATATTTTAAACTACATTCATTTGATCAAAAGGCATTTGTAATGTGCATATACAAACTCCTAGCAGCTAGGTAACTGTTAGAATTTCTACCGGTGCTAATACCATGTCGCAACCCCGTGCCATTTCCCATAGCAACAAGGACACATGGTGAAACTACGTTAATTAGAACCGGGAACCTGTATCCTGTAACTGATTAGTCATCATCCGATAAACAAACTACGTCAGTGCGTCCAGCAGTATGTACCTGGTTGAAACATGTTCCGATACTAGGGGCAGGACTAGAAAGGTGCAATTGGTCCCGGTTTAAACCCAAATTCGGCAGTGAGGGAAAAATACCGGGTGGGTTAGCACCAGATTGGCTGTTCATTAGTAACTCCAATGCGGATATATTACAATGAAGACCTGACAATCCTCCTCCAGTTTCAGGATGATGAGCCCTATTATAAGGAAGAGATTGTTGTGTGGGGGTTGGAAGTCGTGGCATATGAGGAAGTGACTGGGACATTGCAGGAGAGTTGCTATGTGACTGCCAATTTGACATGGATGTTGAGGGTCTAAAAGGTTGGAGATGTGGAGCTGGGGCACGAATATCACCTCCACCTCGGGGGATTCCAGTGGAAGCGAAGGAACCAATGTGAGGCGGCCTTGCTGGAATGCTGGGATATTGAGCAGGCAAAAAAGGAAGAGTCTGTGCAGGTGGAACTGTACAATGCGGATTGGTTGCAGGTGCACGTGCAGACGCAGGTGCAGGTGCAGGTGGGGTTGCCTGGAGGCTGCGTGTGAGTGCAATTGAAGTCGCCAGGCTAGCTGCAGGAGGGCTTGCCAAAGATGAACCGGCAACTGTAGAACTTCTTTGTGCATTTTGCTGCATAGAGAGCTGGTGCAGCTGCTGGACGAAATTGGCATTGCCATCTGCCAGGGGAATAAAGGCGATGAGCATAAGAGCAATGCAGAAAAGTAATTGATATATAGAATAAAGTGTGTATTGATTCATGGACTGCATGATCCCTTATGGCATACAAGCGGATCAAGACATGTACATGTTTAAAATTTATAACATGCAAGAGGTTCAGATTACCTACATTTCAAATTCCGCTTCAAGCTATAATTAAAATTCAGATTCCAAAAATAAAGCCTAAAGGGGGTGGTTAGCATTCTATTAGGTTTAACAGTAGCCTGTACAAACACTGTTGGTAGTCATATACCTTCTACTTACCATCCCCTTCCTCCCTATTTGCCTATGCAAGTCTAACGATAACTTTTTTCTGAACACTTCGCAGATTTACATAAAACCTACACACTTCATAATTAGACGAAGCTAATGTATTATGTAATTTGCAAAATGAAACAAAAAGCTGAAGAAACGCCCAATGATGATTCTTGGTCTTCCATGAGAAAAATACCATCCAAACCACACCTCTGGTGTATGAAAAAAAAGAAAGAGAGAGAACAAAAAATAACTCAAAAGGTATGATGCAGAAATTTCAAACCTTTCCGCACTCCAGATGCACTCGATGCCCTAATAAGATCCATGTATTTACAGAAAGCCCAGGAGAGAATCTTATTCCTCATAACCTGGTCACGGATTGCATCCTGTTCCTTCTTTTTACTGTGAAATTCAGCTTCAGTCTCCAGTAATCTAATTTCATACTTGCGACGAATTTCAGTAGTAGCCTCCTCAATCTCCTTTTCACAATCAGATTTCAGCCGCTGCTTCTGTCAAAAAAAAAAAAAAAGGTCTTTCAGAAAAATATTTTGGTTAATAGAGGAGAAAAAAAAATTACAAAAAGACATTAACTTCGAAACCGACCATATCTTCATGAGACCTATGGTTTTGGTCTGTTTCTTTGTTCAATCTTTCCAATTCATATTGAAGAGGGTCAGGGGATGAGGTCAGAGGCATCCCATATGCCATATGAGGTGCAGCATGTATAGGATGAGTATTAAATGCATAAGTAGCAGATGTAGCCCATGTGTCTGGCAAAAGCTGTCCAAATCCACTAGTAGGGATATTAACAGATCGATGCAATGTCAGAGGCTGCAAAAAAGTTTGATCTGAAAGATCAAGTAAGTTCGCGGCATTTTCATATGAACCCTGAGCAGTTTGGTCAACGGTATGATCTTCAATACTTGGCTGAATTTCAATTCCACCAACTGAAGATAACTCAAGAGGATTACAATCAGGTGTATTAGAGTATGGTGGCTGTGGCACTTGTACCACAGGCTCATTGTCCACAGCAAGATCAGAATGAACGTATGCTACTGTTGTGACTGATTGGGATACTGGAATTTCAACTGGTTGGGCATTATTCTGCATTTCTCTAGCTTGTGCATCTCCACATTGAACTTCTCTCAATGTGGCTAACAGAGTACCTTTGTCTTGGTGTGCCTGGACAGGTTACAAATGTGTCAGTAAAAGCCAAAGCACTTACTCCTTTTGTCTTTATTTCATTAATTAGAATCAACTTCATTAACAAGCTTGAATCCATGTCCTCATAAAAACCAAGACAAAACTCACAGAATAATGAACAAAGTTCTTTTGTATAGATTTACAAAACCCATAGAAATCTCAGAGATTTAACCTCATAATTCTCTGGATAGTATAAAAAAGTAGTGCAGACAATGTTCCCATACAAAGCACAACGTCATTTTGCAAATTTGCAGCAATAGAATAATGATCAAAACAAGGTGAACAACGTACAGTGAGAATATCTAACAATTTTATACCTGATGTAGTGCCACTGAACCGGTATCCACCACGGCTGTCACAAGCTCCACTGCTGGTGAGTTTACCAGGGTATTTTTCCCAGAAGAGTTTTCATTTGCTGCAATATCCACTCCATTCTGTTGGTTGACCCTAGTTGCACTATCAGATGCCACAGCGTTCAATTCACTATTCTCCTTTTCTGTGGAATTTTCGGGGTTTTGTTCAATGAATGACGGTGAATCCAGAGACTCAAGATTATGCAAACCATGACTTGAAATAACAGTATCATGTTTTGTGGTTTTTTCAGGGGTTTGTCCTTCAGATGAAGCTGGACCCACAGAGACAAGATTCCCCAGGTCATCCCTTGGAGAGACAGTCTCAAGAACTTCTGAACCAACCACTTTATCAGGAATATTTACTGTCACTGCCTGGAATTCTTCTTCAGATGAAGGTGGGCTCATAGACACAACATATTGCAAATCAGGACTTAAACTGACAGTCTCATGTTCTGTTATGTTTTCATAGATTTGGTCTTCAGATGAACGTAGATCCACCGACACAAGGTTCTGTAGACCATCATTTAAACTGACAGGCTCAAGGACACCCGGCTCTACATCTTTAGGTGGCACGGTTACTGTCACTATGCGGGTTTGTTCTTCAGATGAAGGAGAGCTCAGAGACTCAAGATTATGCAAACCATTACTTGAACTAACAATCCCATGTTTTGAGGCTTTTTCAGGGATTTGTTGTTCAGATGAAGGTGGATTGACAAAGGCAAAATCCTTCAAGACATCATTTGAACTGACAGTCTCAAGCCGTCCCGAATCGACCACTTTATCTGAACTGGTTACTGTCACTGCATGGATTTGTTCTTCAGATGAAAGTGGGCTTGTAGAAACAACTTTATGCAAACCATTACTTGAACTGACACTCTCGTGCAATCCTGGAGTCGTCACTTTTCTAATGGGACCACTACATGCTACAGCTTCATCAGAATTCCCTTCCGGAGTTCCAGACAGTCCTATCACTCCCCTTGTCATGCTCGGCACAATCTTGTCAAGATCATGCTCTCTTAGAGAGGCAAAATCATCCAGATCGTTGTTAACTCTAATTTGTTCACTAGTATGTGAGCATTCCAACTCAGGCTCAGGTTTATTTGAAGATGATCTATTTGGCAATTTGAGCCGTGCCCAGGATCCCACTTTCTCTAACAATTGTTTCTGCTTATCCATCAACTTATACAATGCTTCCTGCTGCAGTGCCTCAAGACGCTCAAGATCTATGTCCACACGTTGTTGATGTTCTTCAATTTCCTTTTCCAACTTCTTGAGCTTATCTGATCTCATTGAAGTATTAATCTGGAAACAAGATTGAATAACGGCCAACTCTGTTTTGTGCTCTCTTTCAAGACACCCCTTTTCTTCCTTGTAATTTTTCAAAAACTCAATTTTCTCTTTTTTATGCTTCTCGGTAAGTTTTGTCATCTTCTTCTTGAACTTTTTACGAATTCCTTTGATACTTTTTGAGACATCTTTGTGTGCTACATATTCTGGATTCACAATCAAGTCTTTGACCTCTGATTGGACCTTCAGAACACTTTCACCTGATAACTTAGAGAATTTTAGAGACTCTTCATCCTTAAAAGTCCCTGTATGTAGTAAAAAGGTTGTCTTCAAACACTGCAGCATTGAATAAAAAGAGTATGCCTCGTCCTTTGTGCAAGTAAAGTTAAGGTGCTGCTTTGCAAGCAAAAGTGATTCTTTGTGGTTGACTTTTTGCTTGAGAAATGAAGCTGCAGCCCAACACTGGATTTATAGATATCAGTAGGTCAGTTAAGAAAAGAAAAAAATAGTTAAAGTGGCATTTTGAACACAAACATGCATGCAGAAGCCCAAGACAATAAAAAAATTAAGGGTTGAGTGTTTATCATG
The DNA here is from genome assembly GCA_015708375.1 of Cydonia oblonga. NCBI lineage: Eukaryota > Viridiplantae > Streptophyta > Magnoliopsida > Rosales > Rosaceae > Cydonia > Cydonia oblonga. The sequence continues at coordinate 7,505 of JADOBS010300952.1, forward strand.
CAGATGGAACCAATTTTGCAACAAAACTATAGACATGATGGATTTTGATGCTATCATTTATCACAGTTAATTTAAGCCAAAATCAAAGCATTGCTTTTTTATCTTCAGTGAAAACACATCAGAGTAAAAGGAAACCAGGAAGACGAAGCAAAATCCAACCATACAGGATCTTTCATGACCATATCAGTAAAAATCAATGCCAGAATAAAATATGAGTGTTGCAGCCAAGTAACATAAAAGAAAGCATGCATCTAAGAATTTTTCAGTTCACCATGCCTATAACAAAAAGAATTGCACTTTGCTTAAGAGCACCCAAAAAAAAGGCTGAAAGACTGAAACAAGTGCATGAAAGATGATGACAATTCTAACCAGAGATATCTGAAATGCCTGCAGTATTGTTGCTGGTTTTGTATCTACTCTGTGATTACTCATTACATATTCAAGAAGCATTCTGACCGTATCCTTCAGATCTTCCTGTATTTTACTGAGAAGTTAATGGAATGGAAAACTGTGTTTTACTGAGAAGTTAATGGAATATTGAGTAAAGAAAAGCCACACAGAAGAACACAAATGGAAAGTAAATGTCAGAATAGGGAAAATCAAATTCATACAGAGAGTTGTAGGATTTCACATAATTTTGACATCCGCGGCTTCAAAAGCAGATGGAGACTCTTCTGGCCATCACACAATTTTCTTCTCTCCTCAGATTCAAACAGGTTACTCCCCGGTTTTTCTACACCATTTTTATCCACATTATGAGAAGTAGAGGCACAATTTTCATCAGTTACTGTATTTTCACAACCAGTTGTCCTGGTAGAAGAATCAGGCACAATATCTGCTGGAGTTACAGAAGCTCCTGCAATATTAGAGATGCTTTCAGAAGCAAAAAGTGGTAACTCAGAAATTGACAATCTAACCCTAACATTCCACTAAGCCATAACTCTTGGGAAAATAAATACCATGAAAAAATGAAATTACTTTACAAGATCAGCCATTTACCCTTCTTACATCCAGGACTTGATTTTCCCTCTGATCCCGGTTTTAGATGGGGTGAATCATCATTTCTATTTACAACCGTCCTGCGCTTTTTCACAACTTTACCACTTTCAACTTCCCATATCGCTGACAACACATCAAGCTGTTGTTCCCCTTTCCGTTTCCCCTGAGACAAACCGGAACAAGATGTCCACTGTTTGTACTCTCCCTCCACCACCTTTTTCTGAAACCTATGGTGTTGCTCTTCATCCTTAGGCTGACTTTCCCGCTCACCGCTACGCAACACCTTCAACGACTAACAAAAGTTTCATACTGAAAACAATAAAAAAATTGAAGTACAACAAACAAGAAAAAGGCCGGTAGGCAAATTCCGTCCCTTCAACTACACACCAACAGACTATCACAAAACTAAAGCCGGTAAGCAAATTTTGTCCCTTCAACTACACACCAACAGCCTATCACAAAACTAAACCAATTCAATGGTTGATGAAAATCATTTGGGTTAATCTAAAAGCAGACAAAATCACAACTTAGCGCATGATAATACCTTTTCGCAATCGCCTTTGCCTTCATTTACTGCAAAACAACCACAAATTACAACAAAAACAGATACATTATTATAGGAAAAACACATTTAGGGCCAAAACTAGAAACGAGAGAAACCGACCAGTTACCTGCTGCATTATCCTTCTTTCCATTTTTCAGAAACATTGCCTTGTAACTTTTATAATCCAGTATCTTCTTTCCCACTACATTCTGCTTCTGGCTCTTCCCTACTTCCCTACTTCTCACTTCCCTATTCCGCAGCTCCATTAACGACGACGGCGAGCTTTTACCGTCAGACAATTTCGAACCAGACGAAGTAGACGAGTGGTTCTTCGCCCTCGGCGACCGCCGCAGCGGGCTCTGCGTCGACTTCTTCATCCCAAATCTCTCGGATTTCCTCTTCGCTGGCGGAGGAGTCTTCGCCATTTTAGTTTTGCAACCCAAATTTCCGCAAACGTTAGGGCAACGCGGAAGAATTTGGCGCCCAATTTCAATTTTCCGGCAGTAATCGGGGAATGCTAGGGTTTCTACTTTCGAATTTCGGGCGAGAAAGTGAGATATTTTCTCGGGAAAATTCGAGGGATGTGAAAGAAAAAGGAGAGGCGGCCCGGTTGGTTTTCTGCTTTTTTGATTTTTTTGGTGACAGAATTTAATCATTCATAGAGGGAGTGTGAGAGTGTGAGAATGTGCCGTACAGACTGGCATACTGCCAGTGCCAGTTGTCTTAACTTGGAGAGGCCGAAACCGTAATTTAAATTTTTGTCTTTTGACCCTTTTGCCCCGTGGGATTTAACCAAACAAAATTGGCCTGAAAAGCAAAAGAGGACACAATTGCCTTTAGTGGTCAAAAGTCAAATTGGCACAATTGCCTTTCATCGGTCACGGCCTTGACAGTACCCGCATTCAAGCTCGTAAATCGTGTCCGTTCATCGTATATCGTATGATCAGTTTTCGTCAAATACTATTTATGTTCAATTTTAAATAATAAAATTTAAAATAATTTCTAACCGCACGATTTCCAATGAACAACAAGATACGTGGATTCCCGGGATCCTCACAAAGAGGATCCGGGTTGGCTATTATTGTACAATTTTGTTCTAATGGAGTAATATTATATATACTGTTTGTACCATATTTGGGCCTCGTATATTTGGGCCTTGGGCCTCGTATTTGGGCCTTGGGCCTAAAGCCCACAACTTGTAAAAAAGGAGGAGCCCTTATTCTATAAAAGGGACTCCTCCCCCTCATTCCAAAACAAGCTCTAAACAGGCACTCAAGCCTAGCTACTTCGAAGAGAGTCCTCACACTACAGAGGCTCTCTTCTTCTTCTCTCCTTTCTCTGGGGGTCTTCCCCTCAAACACATCTCAGAGGGCACTACCCTCACAAACACTTGTATTCATACAATTACAGAGAAAGAGAATCAACAATCAGTGTGGACGTAGCCCAAACATTGGGGTGAACACGATAAAAGCCTTGTGTTCTTTGTGTTCTTGAGCGTTTGTGCGGATTCACGGCCGGATTTACGTTGTTCCAAGACCGCCCCGGTTTTTGTGCATCAACATTTGGCGCTAGAGGAAGGAGAGAAGAAGAAGAGAGCCTCTGTAGTGTGAAAGTGTGGGAAGTGAACGGCGTGTCGTTTGAGTGTAAAGAGTTGGTCGTGGAGATGCTGAGTGGAGATATCAACTTCCTCGAGTATCTTGCTACTGAGTGGAGATGCTGAGTGGAGATGTCAACTGGCAGATAGAAAAAGAGTGGAGGATTACAACTGAGTGGTGGAATCTCTCCTGTCGACCACCAGTTTCTGAAAAAAGAAATACAGGGTGTGATATGCACCCACTACACCCACTCACAAAAAAAAAGAAAAAAAGAATGATCTCGCACCACTGTCGGCCACGGAAGAAAAAAGAAAAGATAGAAAAGAAAAAGAAAAGAAAAAGAAAAGAAAGAAAAGAAAGAAAAGAAAAAGAAAGAAAAAGAAAAAGAAAGAAAAAGAAAAGAAAAAGAAAGAAAAAGAAAGGAAAAAGAAAAGGAAAAACTTTTTCTTTTCAGAAAGAAAACCACCCACTATGTCTCCACCATGCCTCCACCGAAAACAGGGAGAAGATTCCTTTTCCTTTGAATATTTCATTACAATATGATTATTACTGTTGATAATATCTCCACCATGCCTCCACCGAAGGCAAAACAGGGAGAAAATTCCTTTTCCTTTGAATATTTCATTATAATATGATTATTATTGCTGATATTACATGATTAATACCACGTTATTAATCAGACTTATGCTGTCATTGATTGTCAGGAATTATCGAGCAACCAGCTCTA
>JADOBS010300953.1:0-11372 GCA_015708375.1 Cydonia oblonga
AGGGTTGGATTGAATTGGGTTGATGTCAAATGTTAAATCAATTCAGATTAGACTTTAGAATTACATAAACGTACAAGAACACAATAATTTACAATGATTCGTTTAAAGTTGTTACGTCCGCGTTAGTCGGTTAGTGTAGTTTCTGTTTTCACTATATAATCGAGTTTTACAATATATAGAGGCTTGTTGCTTTTTAGAGGGGAAAGTGGGCATCTAGGGTTACAATGTGAGGAATGAGGATGATTGGGAGTTATCCCTAAAATAAGGGCGAGGGAGCCCCTTCATGAAGAATTAGGGGTTCGGGCAGTGCCGATTCCCTGATTCGAATCATTCTTTCTTTTGACAGCAAGCGCGGTTCGCTGCTAAACAGTGACACCAAATATGATACTAACAGATTAGATTAGATTAGATTAGATTGGAAAATTCAAACAATTAAATGTATAAGTGAAGGTAGAGCTTAATGAATTTCAATTTGAGGGGATTGGAAAGGATTAGACATGAAGAAATGCATCCCTTTTATGCACCAGACGAGCTCTAGAGTTCATAGCTCCAAACACACCCTTTTAGGTAGAAGTGTAGAACATCACCATCAAATCAATTTCATATATGAATAAATGAATTTGAATCCTACCAACAATATATAATTGTTATATGTCACTTTCTCATGAATTTGGTAAGCCATGTCAGCAGGTATACATGGGATTGAAAGTGTATAGAATTTTAGTGATAAGAACTGGCAAAGTGATCTATGAAGTCATATTTTGATGCTTTTGAAATTATAATCTGATTGATTACCTTTGTCTCAAAGTAAATGGGCTTTTTTCTGTCTAAAATATGGTAAGGCAGATAGATTGTCATGCACTTGACCTTCCATCGCAGCACAAAGCAGTCGGTTTGAGAATTTATTTATCCTTTAGAACTTCTAAATGCTAATGTAATATTTGACTTATGAGCTCAATAGAAATCAGGTAATTAAGCAAGCTGAGAAATAGATTTCTGTGGCGATAGAGTACTCTGTTGCGCCTTTTGCTTCAAATGCACAGATTGGCAGGCCATCGGCACGGCGGCACCTTTGTAAGCCTTGCAAACGTATGAAGCGAAATTTTCATAGTCCTGTATTAAGGCGAAAAACGTTGAGAGACATAATCCTGCATCAAGGCAAAAACTGTAGAGTGAAAGAGAGATGACCAACATTTCCAATCGGTTGATTATTCAGAACCAGCCATGGAACGAACTTAAGAGGCGGACTGAGGTGCGTGGTTTCATTCGCATATTTTTGTTCAAGCTGCATTGCATTAACAACCTCAATTGTAAGATTATGCGACATATAAACATGATTTCTAGTAGATGCTACTATGACTATTCGACGAGTACTAAATCAAAATAACCTTTGTTGCATTTGCAGTTTTGTGGCAATCCAAAACGGGCTTTAAAGGCAATCCCAATGAGCTGAAACAAGTTTGCCACTCCATGTGCCTTCCCTCAATTACCAGAAATTCTATGCAGTATATCAAAGCAAAATGCTTGTTCTGCATCACAAATTCATCCTAGTGTAAGTTAATTCGAATTCAAATACATTTAAGACCAAAAATATCACAGATTGGCCAAGTCTAAGTACATTAGTGTATATGATTATATCCATACCACCATGTACACATTAAATTCCAACACAGTATTAAATCTAAAATATCAGAAATAGATTATACGGGAAGAGAGGGGTCTCACCACATCTTGTAAAACATCGATCGCGCAAGCTTCCAGAGAATTTAGCTTGCACACATCTGGTCCGTGCTGCAAAATTTCACAAAAATTGTCATCAAGAAACTAAGGGCCGTATGATAACCATTCTGTTTATATGTTTTAGTTTTCATTTAGTTCCCACCACCTCCCTTTAATCCTTCTCCATTACACATTTCTGCAATATAGTCTCTCTATCTCTAGTGTAAAAACTAAAACGGAACCGTTATATCAGATGGGTCTAAATGTACAATAATACCTGTTTGGTTGCTAATATTTCTACGCAAGAAAAGAAGTAACAAAATAAGCAGAAAGTGTTCATGCAAGAAAACTGTAAAACTTCATTAAAAAGATGAAATGGAGAATCGACCTGACAAAACGTGGCTGTAGAAGCATTTCCCCAAGGAACCAGCCTGAGATTGAGAATGGTGATGAGACCGTTGTCGAAAATTTGAGCAAGATTTTTTACGATGAAAGTAGCACAATAGGGACATAGAGTTTCATAGTAAACTGAGAGAGTAACTTTCTGAGGTTCCACCCTAGAAACTCCGAATGAGCACAAAGAGCTGGCAATGATCAAAGTGAAGAATAAATAAGTACTAGTAGCCATGTCCCTGAGATTTCAGAGCTGCTAGGTTTAAATTTATGCAGTTGGTTTAATTAAAAACCTCCTACTCCTACCAAACATGCGATTTCAAGTTCCAATATTTATTATAAATTCATTTTGCAGCTGTCAAATCCCCTTCCATCTAATTTGGGAAATGCTTGTAGGGTTAAAGCTTCTATTTTCTTTTATGTCTTTTACTGTAGGGTTTTTTGGTTCTTACTGGTGCGAATAAGATGGCATCAGTGTTTACCTACAAGTTTCTGCACAAACAAGATTCGTTTGTCTTCTATACTCTTGGCAACAAGTCTTCCAAACGCGTTTATGATTCTTGGCTTATTAGACACACATTAGCCAGTGGTGGATTAAGAATTTTCCTGTTGGGGTCAAGATATAGCCCAACCCATGTCACTTTGCCCATTATTGTCACGCCTTACTCATCGTGAAGGACTTTTGTCAAAGAGCTTACCCCCACGACAGCCATACTCAAGTAGAGATGGAGCTTTTTTAGATCATAAATAGCAAAACGGGCAAGTATGCGCAATAGCCTTTACACGCCATTATGTGGATCGGTCGCTGAGAGCAGCAAATCATCATATTTCATTATACACCAATTTTATAGTAATGTGAAAGATGCAAGCAATGACACAACAACCGACTGCTGTCAAGTTTGCCATCGCTTGGTCACCTCCATGGCATCAATGAAACGCTACGCATTGAAGCGTTCTCTGTTATTACAAACCCCACAATTACAGTGACTTGCGTCACATAACCTATATATATATGTGTACAAATACTAAATTTTGCAGATGAGCATTAGTGTGAAGAGTTCCTTCCTTGGTTTGCAAAGCAAACTTGAGGAACCGGTTTTTCTTGCTCGGTTGATTCGGTCTTATAACGAATTGATCTGCAAGCTTGTGGAGGTGTGCCTTTGTAAGCCTTACAAATATAGGCCATAAAGTTTTGGTAGTCCTACGTACATACAGCAAAGTGTCAACAAGGGTGACAAATAACAACTTAAATTACCTATACCTTGGATGCCACATTGACTGATATTCATGTAAATTGGCTTGGGATACCGACAACGTGACACGTGACACATGACATCTTGGGTAAGTTTCTCTCAAAAAAAAAAAAGAAAGAGATGACAAGGTGAATGGACCTACCTCTTGAAGTGGTTTCTCATTGACAATCACCCATGGCACAAATCTATGTGGAGGTTCAAGCTGAGCAGTTTCCCTAGCGTATCTTCCTTCAATCTATATATGCATCAAAGGAAAATCCCAATCCATGAAGCTCAATTCTCAAACAATGAACCAGTTCATATTAAAAAGCACCAGGACAATACACACATTAAGAGGAATCCCGCTCCACTTGTTTACAGAGCGGGATCAATAGTATCCTCGTCTTGCCCGTATGGTGACCATGTATTGCCTACATAACACACTTTAGCCAACAAAATGGCAAAAACATTCAACGATAGACTAACTATGTGGTCAATACATGGTCACCATACAGGATGCTATTCCGAGATCCCGGCTAAGAAGCTAATCCTAAATATATATGTGTATGTGAAATATAAGCGAAACTAACCACATAGCCATTTCCACTGTTGTAGCAATCGATAGGCTCAGTGCCTAAACCTGTCATTTCAAAGCAATTGGGCCAATCACCGTGTTTGCCCCCCAATGTAAAGCGCTCAATGCAGTGGATAAATGTGAAATGCCGATTCTACATGCATTAAAATTTGATCAAATCTATGAGTTAAATATTTGGTTTTGCTTAATTAGGGATTTTGATGAGTTGCTTACCACATCAGGATAGATGCTAATGGTGCAGGCCTCAATGGTGTTGAGCAAACATTCATCCGATCCATGCTGCAAAATCCAAAAGAAACAAGGGCAAAACACGTTTTTAGTCCCTGTAATTTTCACAAAGTTTTGGTTTTTGTCGTTGTATTTTCAATTGAATCGAATTTGGTCCCTCTAGTTTGCAAACTCCGTTAATCCAACATAAGTTGGTGGATGTCTTTCGATTCGAACAATTTGCAAATTAATTAATTACAGTGACCGGATCCAATTTAATTCAAGAGAGAAAGACGACAATTAAGGAGTGAGAAATTAGACTAAACCACATAATAAATCAGTCATATTTCGATATTAAACTTGCCGTTCAAACAGATTTAAGCTTCACTTTATAAGTTAAAAAAGACGAAAAGATCTTTTGAAATTACTTTTAGCGGTGTAGTCAAACTCAGATTTGAGAGGATTTTAAAAGATTTTAAAATCCTAGTATAATCAATTAAAATATTTTAAAGAATTTTAGAATCCATTCAAATCTAGGTGTAGTCAATTAAAAGATTTTAAAAGATTTTTAAAATCTATCAAAATCTAAGTGTATTAAAAAAATTAAGATTTTGGAGGATTTTAATAAGTTATGGAATTGAGAGAAAAAAAATATGTAACCAAGACTAAAAAGAATCCAATCTCACCCCTTAGGATTTCAAATCTTTCCATCACAATCCATTCAAATTTTTTAAAATCCATATGAATTTTGTATGAGTCTTTAATCATCTTCAATCCTATAAACTCTATCATTTTTAAAATCCTTTAAAATCTTAGTTTAACTACGTCCCCTTAAAATAATTAAAAATAATTCTAATGAAAATATTTTTGAAACAAATCCCTAATAAAAATTCAAATGAATCTTCAAAAAGCACTTTATATGTTTTATGCAAGAGTCACATATCAAGTTCTTCATCTAAAAAACCCTTAAAGCTCTTTTAGGAATCAAAATTAGTTTCACCAAAAATACATTAATCATTTAAAAGCACTTTCTAAACAAGCTTTAGAATTGTAAACCAATCCGAGACAAGATGGGTTGTCTGACTAGTTGTACACGAACACACATTAATAACACTGGCCCACCGAGCCCACGAGAAAGTTAAGACCGCTTATAAGGTGGCCCACGAGAACTGGATGTAAGGTCTCGTGATTGGCCCCGCGACAATACAACGCGAAAAAAATGGGAGAAGCCCAGAAAACCGGAACCGACGCCGTTTGGCTCACGCAAACAGACAAATTTTTTAATCCAATTACCGGTTGCAGGGTGCAGATGGAGCAAGAAAGGTATTATAACGGCAAACAAGACCGGATTCAAAGCAATGGAAGGGAAAGGGTTACCTGGCAGGCGAAGGAACCGTCGGGATTGAGCCAGGCGTTGCCCCAAGGGACCAGCCGGAGATTGACGGAGGAGATGAGATCGTTCTGGAAGATCTTGACCAGGTGGTTGACTATGAAGTCTGCACAGTACGGGCACAGAGTTTCGTAGTAGAGAGTCACTGAAACCTTCTCAGAAGAAGCGGATGGAATTGGCATTATCCCCAGAAAGAAGAAGATGAAGAAGAGTCTGAAGGATTTTCTGATAAAACCCATCTCTTCTGAATAAAAGTGTGTGTTTGTGTGGATTTATTGAATTCACTGGACTGGACATTCATGTGCTCTTATCTCTGTGTCCACGTGTCCATTGTCTACTGTTGTAGCACGATACCAACTTTCTTTTCGACGTTGGAAGAAATTTTAAATTCGAATCTCTTTGTTTTTTACGCAAAAAAGGATAGTGTAGTAAGATGAAACGCTTTTAGTCGCTTCAACCACAGGTACCTTAGGTGAAAAGTGAAGAATGAAGATGATAAGGTTTTTCTATCGACATAGCGATATTTTAAACTAGAATAACGCGGGTATAAAAATATTCGAATTTGAATGCATACGATAGAATCGACTGATTTAGGGAAGGGAGAATTTGGTTCATTTTCGGACTGAGGCCCATAAAAATTCGTAGTCATTGGATGGGCCCAGGCCCAAATTTGAAACATATCCACTTTCAAACAGTCAAAACCTCTCCAAGTCCCCCATTTTCTTCAACCTTAGACAACGATAAACCCCAATAATCTCAAAATTTTCAGAGCCTTCCCCAAATCCACTCTTCCTCCTCCGATGGCCTCCATCAACTTCAACCCCTTCGAAAGCTGGTTCAATAAACCCCAAACCCCCTCCCGCCCATCAACCTCCTCTCCCTTACCGACTCATTCTTCCACCGCCCCCACGGCTCAATCCCCTCCCAATTTCTCCTCCCTGAGCCTCTCTAACCTCTTCAACGGCCCCCCGAAACCCGACCCGAAAAACCCATCGGACCCCGAGCCGGAAAAGCCCGGACACTACACCCAGATGCTGGAGCGGTTCTTCTGGGAATGCGAGAACGACCAGATTACAGGCGCCCCGGAAGTCGAGAAGATTCTGAACGAAGACCCGATTTTCGAAAAGAAGGAGAACTCAACTGAGGAGGAGGTCCGGGAGAACGAGAGGTTTTGGAAGGAGTTACGGGAGAGCCCGGTGGTGAAGTTTCTGGCTCAGGCGGGCAAGATTGCCGATATGGTTGATGAGCTGGAGCCGAAGGAGAATGACCGGCCGTACAGGGATGAGGATAAGAAGCTGTGGCTGGCGGTGCCGCGTGTTATCGGGCCGGACGGGAGGCCGATGCCGAGGAAGGCGATAAAGACAGGCAGGAGTCGGATGACAAGTTCTGGGATTTTGCAAGGCAGTTCTTTTTTGGACTTTGCGGGTTCCGCCAGCGGCCCTACCCGGCCGGCCTGCCTATTGACGTTGCTCAGGCTATCGGGTTTAAGCGGCTCGAAAAGCAGTAGTATGACTGTAAGTTTGTTCATTTAAATCTCTATGGTGAATTCATTTGCATATGTTAGTTTGAAGAATGTAGTTTTTTTAATTTGGTTTTGCTGCATAGTGTAGTGAGATTATGAAATGGATTTTCGAGCCGGGTTTAAAATTTCGTGTGGTTATTTCATCACTTTGAGAATTGGCTACAAAGGTTTCAATTACAGTGAAATGCAGAATTGGCTACAAATGTCACATTCTTCGATTGCATTGTTAACCAATGATTTCTCAGACTTGAAACTCGTTATTGACATTCTAGATTCCTTTTGGAGAAAAGGGTTGTGTTATGTTGTCTTGATTGTTTGTCTGCAATAGCATTGATTTTACGTTGATACAGTTATCATGAGGAACGGTGGATTTTACTATAAGGACCGGTTAGGTCGAACAAGAGCTCCATTGGAGCTAATAACCCTTAAAACAGCTTAGGGTGCTGGGATTATTGATAAAGACACGTTCATTTGGGGTGAGGACATGGATGAATGTGCTCCTATTCACATGGTTTACGGGTTGGAACCTGCTATTGCCACTTGGGAAGGTATGCTAAATATTCCTTTTTCTTGAAACAGCAAATTTATAATAGGTGATAGCAGCAACACAATAAACACACCCTTTAGAATTGGAGTTCAGTAACCACTAAATTACGATGGCGATGGGACCAATATCTGTTTTTATCTAGTATCATCTTATGTGCATGTCAAATTTGTACTAGATATTTGAAGGAAATTTTGTGAAACTTTTCAATATGATAAGCAATCTTACATGCATGAACTGCGCATAGGAGTAAAATAACTTTAATTCTGTATTTTCAACAAATTGATTCTTGGCTTTTGGTTGGGTGAACTTCAGTTAGACTCGCGGCTGGTGCAACTGCTTTGATTCACAAACTACAAAAAGAAATTCCTCCCTGGGTTCCACTCAAGGGACACGAGAAGAAAACTTATAAGCAGCTACAAGAGGAGGCTGTTGAAAGCAAGAGACGTGACTTAGCAGTACTCGAAGCTAACGATGGTGTTTGGCCTCGAACTCCGAGTCATGCTCTATTTCTTTGGGCTAGTGGCTCTGAACTGACAACAATTTTAGACGAGGATCACATACCGAACAAATACATTCCAAAAGCTCTTTGGTATGTAACATTTGTTGTCTGACGTCTTTGCAATGTAAAATCACACGTTTATATTCTTGTCTCTAACATCTTGTCTGCTTGTGAGATCAGGGTCGTGTTGTCTAAAATTATCCCGGGTTAAGGCCATGGGAGGTTCTAAGTGTAGAACAAGCAATGGATCAAATAACATATGAGGGAGAGTGGTTCCGTGAACCTCTTGGCTCGTACACGACGGGTCCTTCATACATTCGAGCTTGGAATAATGATATCAAGGTACAGAATTTCTTTTTACATCAGTAACTTTTGACTAATAGTTTAGTTTTCTAGGTTTTATGACTCTTCAAATCCAATCATATAACACTTACTCCAAGTAGCAATTGGTGTAGTTGAAAATAATCATAAAACACCGTGATGAAAGAACACTCTTATTGGCAATTGTAATAAGTTGATTATGTTATCCAAGTTTTCTTTACATTTCGGTATTGTGAATCCTGGTAATTACAACTTCAGTATTTCTATGCAAACTCCCATCAGTCCATTACCCAAGGCCCAAGGATACAAAGAGATTTATTTGCATATTAGTTTCTCAACCTCTTTGGACATTTTGCATAATTTCCCTTTAGGGATGTGCAAGCACTTCCACTAAATCGTTGTGGGTTTTTTCGTCTTCAGAGACTCTAAAATATTTTCACCAACCTAAGCACCCGAGTGTACCTGAAACTGGAGCGAACAATTCCTGGTTTCGATAAGATAATGGAGAAAGTCCATGCTGATGCTACTGCAAGGGATGCCAAACGGAAGGCAAGAAGAGAGGCGGAGATGAAAGCCGAGCAGGAAAAAGCCTTGGGAATTCAGAGTGATCCCTAACTCACAATTTGTCATACTTCTGTGGACTGAACGGTAACACTTCAAAATTCCACCTTCACTTCATGGTGACTTGTACATAAGTTCTGCTTTCAAATGATAATTTATTGTCTATCATTCTCCCAGATTGCGGTGCTCAATATATAATCTTCCATGGTATCCGTTTGTACTTCACGTCGAGTGGATGATGATGGCTATTTGAGAATATCCTTGTGAAAGCATGGGAGGATGGTAACACCAAGTAGGCTCAAAGTTCACCAAGAAAGGAAAACAAAAGCAAGCCCATATGTGAAGATTCAACACACTTCAACCAAAAACCAAGACTTTGCACTGCAAACTCTATGACCTCGTATCGTTCAATAATTTGATTAGAATGGATAACTCACTATTTTACAGGTGTACTGAACGCAAACTTTACACTTCAAACACGGTTGCAGTATTTCTTCTTTAAACAAACATTGAGTATGGTAGTTTATGTTTTCAAATCCAATCCTAGGGACTAAATAAGGCTAGCGTTTTCGCTTTACAGTGTAGTCCAATATCCTCTCTAAGTTCAGCTATCTAACACTTGATATAGTTGTTGTTGTCTCAGCTCGGTTGAACGATGTCTCGCATTTGAATTACATTAATATTATATTAGTACCATATACATTGCAATGTGTACGTTATTCAGTTATGGTTAAATCCATTTTGGTGACGTAACCTTGTCGTATACCCATCTTGTAAAAATAATTTCTTGGTACATATCAATTGTCAAAAAGAACTTGAAGCCCTATCTATAATCTGTTAACATAATAGGCACTATCAATTACTACAATTGAAAATGGACAATAGCTATCAACACATAAATTAAACGAGTACCAAAAGCACAAGATTACAAGTCTATATGTTATCTCCCCAAAAGATGATGTGATGACAAAGAGATGATGAATTATTTAGTGGCAGTCGGTGAGACGTCATGGAGTATAGTTGAAGACCACACAACATGAAGCGGTTGCATGACACATGCTTTCGGTCCCCCCGCCACTCACTACTAGCAGTGCCAGAAGGGATTAAGTACTCTTTGTTCTTACAAGTATTTTAATTTTAAGGAAGTTTAAGGAGAAGTTTTCGGTACGGTTTATTTTAGCGAAAAATTGTATTTTTATACTAAAAAGTTAATCATGGTACTATTTATTTTACCTTTTATTTTGTCTTTATCGTTAAAACTTAAAGTTTTCAAGTCATTTTCATTAGTTTTCCTTTAATTTTACGGGTTAATTACACTTACATCTTCTTAGATTCTTCGCAATTTATAACTTTTTAAAGCTTTTCTTAAAATAAAATAAAAAAGAACAGCTTATTGCCAAACCACGACAATTCATTCTTTTAATACATTTAAGCATTCTTCTAGCTACCAACGTATAATTTATCAACATTAAAAATCGAACCGAAAATAAACCGTGTGAAATATAGGTTTATAATTCGACTCAAGCATCAACCCATGGTAGTTAACTATTTTTAAACTTTCAAAACTTACACCAACACCTTATAGGATTCTAAATCGTTTTCACATGACTCATTCTATTTAAAATTCCGTCTAAAAAGTTGATGGGATTGTCGAGACAAAATTTCACATCACAAAACTCTATGTAACCAAAAAAAAAAACAAAATTTCACATCACAAAACTCTATGTAACCAAAAAAAAAAAACTTTGTGCTACATATCATACATTTATTTACACGTGCTATCTACTAATTATGTCACATATCACATCACTAACGGACCAATTTTTTTTTAAAAATGTACTTAACAATAGAAGAAGTGTAGAAGCACAAACTAGAGGGCACTAAAAGAAGAAACCGGATCCCTTCCAAACCCAATGGAACTGAGTTTAAAGATCAAATGATTCGGATTATTAAAATTTGATTTAACGGTTATAATTACTATAATTTTTAAAGAATATCATTTAATCAAATTTCAATAATTCAGATCATTTGATTCTTGAGCTCAATTCATTTTAATCCAAAAAGGATCCGGTTCCCCAAAAGAAAACGGAAAATCCAACAAACCGTTTGACTAGGGACCCATCACTACCTTCCTCCATCCACTATAAAATTAAGAATCTTGGGATTCAAGGATATGAGATAAAAGCAAAATTCCAAAATATCCCTCCTACTCATTGTCCATTTCTTCTTTAATAAATATTTCCCAATTTCTAATTTTCTACCTAAAAAGTTTTCTAATTTAATTACTTTTTATTGTCCTTCTTAAACATACAGGTTTATCTATGTCACCTGATTTTTTTATTTTATTCTATTAAAAAATAAAAGATATTGAATCAATAATCTCTCG
>JADOBS010300954.1:0-11374 GCA_015708375.1 Cydonia oblonga
TGCCTTAAAAGCCCCAGGAAGTGCAGGCCCTCCCCCACCACCTCCTCCAGCACCTCCTGGTCCTCGCCCCCCACCACCTCCTGGTCCTCATCCCCCACCACCTCCTGGCCCTCGCCCCCCACCACCTCCAAAGAGCGGCGTTCCTCGGCCACCTCCAGCAATGGCTATTGGTTCAAAGGTAGCTCGACCTCCACCTCTTGCACCAAAACGTCCACCGGATGCTGGATCGGAGGCTGATGGTGATGCTCCTAAAACCAAGCTGAAGCCTTTTTTTTGGGATAAGGTTCTAGCAAACCCGGATCACTCAATGGTTTGGCATCAGATTAAATCAGGATCATTCCAGTAAGTCTCAGTTTTCTTACCTTTTCTTCTTTGTGACCCATGAATCATTAGATATTATAAACCTCTGAAAATAATGTGGTTCTTATACAGGTTCGATGAAAATATGATTGAAACCCTCTTTGGGTATAACGCTGCTGATAAAAACAAAAATGAACTTAATAAAGAGTCTTCATCCCGAAATCCTACGCCCCAGCTCATTCAACTTATTAATCCCAAAAAGGCACAAAATCTATCAATTCTTTTGCGGGCATTGAATGTGACCATAGAAGAAGTCTGTGATGCAATTCGTGAAGGTAACTTCTCTCCTTCTTTCTTTCCATGGCATTAAATAATATGCAAGTATTGTCCTTTCCTCATTTTACAGTGTGTCGAAATGAAATGTACTAGAAGGGATGTATGAATTTCCTAGAGGCAAGCCTGCAAGTTAGTAATTTTATGAAGTTTGACTTGGGTCAGTTCAAGTGGCAGATACAATTAGGGCTAATGTTACTCTGCAAATTCTTGGCGAAACATTTTCTTTGAGGAGTTACTTGTCCACTTATCTGTACAGCATTTAGTTGAAACAAAATTAACCTAGTGCTTGTGGGGTAAGAAAACTTCTGAAGATTAAGGGAATGAAGTGAAGGCCGAAGGGCTTGTGGGACAAAGTTTGTTATTAGGATTTGATGTGTTTTGATTTACTTGATATACCTTTCTTCCTCATTCACGCAGCTTGGAAGGCAGCAATCTTTGATGTAGTTGTGATTTGTTGTTTTTCTGTTGTATTATCTTAAAATTTTATGGTGGACTTAGCAGCCGGTAGACTAGAGATTCTGTACATCTTGATGCGTAGATAGTTTGTTCACTCTGCTTATGATTTATGCTTTTTATAACCATTTCCCCCTGAACTGTTTCCCGATAATCAAATTGGACACTGAAATGCATCAGTATGCCCCCCAAACTCAGGGATTATGCATCAATGTACCCCACGGCATCTGATCCATTAGTAGAATAGTATATTAGACCCTAAATTGAAGATTTACAAAGAACATATCTGTCTCTTTTTCGCCCCTCCTATCTATCTCCCTTTTCTCTCCTCTTGCTCTTCCCCCTCTAATATATAGTCAATGTACTCTAACATGCTAAACAAACGATACAAAAAACCTAATTGAACTAATTAACCATGTAATCAAACACTGTAGACTAAGAATAACATAAACTACCAAACATGCTTATCTGCCGTAGGACTTCAAAGCATTGTTTTTGAAACCCATAAGTGAAAACTGCCCTCAATATTTGGTCATCTGCTTTGCATGTGATCAATTTGAACAGGAATTGAAGGATCAAAAGTCTGGAGCCACCTTTATGCATGGTACAAGACTTTGAGGGTCACATTGATGCAATTGAAAGTTGGGGGGCCACTTTGTTTATGGGAGCATCTTCTCAAAATTCTTGAGGGAACATCTTGTCTGACTAATAGAATAACATATAAAGAATTCTTAATAAAGACCGTTTCTACAGTGAGCCATTAACATACGTTTAACTTTCTTAATTGGATCAGGAAATGAGCTTCCCTCAGAATTCTTAGAAACCTTGATGAAGATGGCACCGACACAAGAAGAAGAACTAAAGCTTAGACTGTTCAATGGTCCACTTTCTCAACTTGGGCCTGCTGAGCGGTTCCTGAAAGCCTTGATTGACATCCCATTTGCTTTTAAGCGATTGGAAGCATTACTTTTTATGTGCACTCTTCAGGAGGAGGCCACCTACCTTAAAGAGTCTTTCGCGACCTTAGAGGTACTGTGTTTCTGAATTCCATCATTTATATGATTTTGCGTGTCATAGCTCATCTACGTATGCTTTTACTTTTCTTAGATTAACTTATACTTGTTCAGAAAGTGCTAAAAAGAATTAATATGGCTACCTAAATTATGTTTATACAACCTTAACAAACAATTAAACATAGAACACAGTGCAGATCTATGTTAAGCTAGCAGCGTATGTTCTCCTACCCTACACAAAGACAGTCTTTTGGGCTGTGCGAATTATCAGTTGATAATGGAGAATGCATACCCCTAGTTTGAAAACCTAAACCGATAAAGAGCCAAATGCCAATCACAAAAGAAAAATGTACGGTTGAAATAGCATGAATAAGTCTGATGCAACAAGGAGAAAAATGAATGCCATGATTGCAAAGTACAGACGGGATTGGTTGCCGCTATGCACATGTGTTGAGAACTTTATCTAGTGGCAGACCTGTGGTCGCTTTTATTTTTGGGGGCGTTTGGACCATAATTCTTGCTTTACTTCATCTACAAGCTTTAATGATAAATGTCCCATGACTGCTATTTCTCCTTAGATGAGACTGCTGAAGAGATTGGAAAATGTTCGCAGATATTTTGTACAGTCTGCTTATGGTTTTCAAAGTTCACATCACTTCTGCGATGACGAGTTTATTCAAATTTCATTTTTATATTGCTAATGATATTCGCATGTTGAAGCAAAGGACAATATTATATTAAAACTCTCTTAGATAGCTTTCTTGAGGCGAAGCGATATCATATCTATTAGATAGCTTAGGCTTAGTCATATCAGCAAAGCTGAAGGCTCAAATGCCCCAGATCATACTGTCCTTGGGACGTCAGATATGGTATCTATCTGCATCTGGGGGAGACTCCTGGAGATAATCTGGCATGAGGGTGTATACGAATGTACTTTTACAGCATATATAAAAAAACGTCTATCAGTTTATATTAAAATGGGGTGCAGTTTGTTGTTGTAACCTATTATTTTTTTGTATGTGCATGACATTGTCTGCCAGTGTTTTTTGGTCCATATCTTGAAACGTTGCTCTAAAAAATATCTAAATCATATAGCACCTCATTTCAACGGCAGGTTGCGTGTAAGGAACTGAGAAGCAGCCGGCTTTTCCTCAAGCTTTTAGAAGCTGTTCTTAAAACTGGAAATCGCATGAATGACGGAACATTTCGTGGTGGAGCACAAGCATTCAAACTTGACACACTCTTGAAATTGTCAGATGTTAAAGGAATGGATGGCAAGACAACACTTTTGCACTTTGTTGTACAGGAAATAATCCGCTCTGAGGGTGTCAGAGCTGCTCGTACAGCAAAAGAGAGCAGGAGTTTCTCTAGCGTCAAAACAGATGATCTCCTTGAGGACACTTCCAACGAAACAGAAGAACATTATCGCAATCTCGGTCTTGAGAAAGTTTCAGGTTTAAGCAATGAACTTGAGAATGTTAGAAAAGCATCTGTTTTGGATGCTGAAAGCTTAACAGGAACTGTTGCCAAACTTGGTTATTCACTGATAAAGACCCGGGAGTTCCTGAACACGGACATGAAAGATTCAGGGGAAGATAGTGAGTTCCATGAAACACTGAAGAGTTTTGTGCAGAATGCTGAGGTTGATATCACGGGTCTCCTTGAGGAAGAAAAGAGAATCATGGCTCTGGTGAAGAGCACCGGTGACTACTTTCATGGAAATGCAGGGAAGGATGAAGGCTTACGACTGTTTATTATTGTGCGAGATTTTCTAATAATGCTAGATAAGGTTTGTAGAGAGGTAAGATTGGCACCAAAAAAGTCGACAAAAGTTCAGAAAAAAGAGACACCTTCCTCTGATCCCAGACAGCCTTCAACAATGCCATCTACCTCCGATCTTCGGCAGCCTCCTTCTCCTGATCTTCATAAGCGGCTTTTCCCGGCAATCCAAGATCGACGAATGGATAATTCTAGTTCAGATGATGAAAGTTAATTGATTTTATTTGGAGAAGGTATGTTCTAAACATAGTTGGAGAAAGACAGTCTCTCTTATATTGTATAGAGGTTCAATCCATGTGTGTGCGCGAGTGCAATTTAATTAGTAAAAAAGCGAGTTAAGGATACCAAATAAGAAATTCTTGTCTTTGCATCTTCTCAGGTGACCATCACTGTACAATCTCGACAACAAAAGCTTTCTTGGTTCTTCTCAAGATGTTATCCAGATCCATTGATTACAGAAGGATTAGTGAAAGGGAGTTAGAGTTGAGCCTGCGGACTATGCCCTTCTCTTTGCAGTGGAATTTCACTGGATTGAACCTACAGTCGCTTTGGAAGGTACTTCCGGTGATGTTTGACACCTACTCATGGCTGACTCTGTACATCAATGACTCCTCACTGATCAGGCGGACAGCAGCACTAGTGTCGCAGAACACCAATACTATACAGAACTGTGGCTGGTCATCATTCAAAAGGCGAACAATTTCTTGAGTGATTGTAACTACCGGACCTAACATCGCGATAGTACAGCAACCTTCGTTGTAAATTGGTGTCCTGTTGAGAATGAACTCATGACAAAACAACGTTATTGCCTCCAGAAAGCCCAACGTCCGCAGCAGCGATTTAGACTTGGTGACTTTTTACTATTTTTTGTTCTTCCACCTATCATTATTTGTATTTTTTTCTTCTTTTGTTCATAATTTTGACCTTTTGGGAGTGAAAGGTGTAGCAAGGTAGTTTTGTTATGTATAGAATTGTTCAACTTACTCTTGGGAATGAAATTTACTGTCGGGAGAATACATGTACACTTTCTCCTCTTTGTATTCGATTTTTTTTGGTTCCATTTTAAACAAGGAACGATCTTATGGCCGCGAGAAAGACATCCTAACCGGAGGTGTATACCCCGTTATCCATCATCACGTATCATGGGATTATATCCCGTGATGCGTGATAAAAGAATAAAAAGGTACACAACCCATGATAAGAAAAGAAAGTGTTTGTGCGTCTTACATAGGGTGAAGTGCCGATTTAGTTTCTGAATTATCATCTCAATAAAAATTAGGTTCCTGAATTATTTTTTCAGTAAAATAAGTCTTAAATTCATTAAATATTGCTAATTTCATCCTTATTATTACATTCAAAGCTATTTTATCCAATATTTTGTCAACTTAAGTCACTTAACACACTTTAGAGTGTAATACCGTCATTTTCTTGCTTATATGACCTTAACATTTCATATAAGTTGCGAATCTAACGTTGAATTTACCATCCGATGTTAACTTACACTATTTCTTATGAAAAACTACAAATTTACCCTCTAAAGTTAACTCTATACACCATTTCTTTATGAAAAACTACCAATCTACCATTCAATGTTTATCACATGCAAATAACATGATTTAAATTGACAAAAAATTGAATATAGTAGTTTCAAATATAATATTAAGAACTAAATTGGTAGGTTATCGTATTATATAATCATGTGACCAACTTGACCACGTGAAAAGTGATGAGGAGAGCCATGACTCAATTTCTTTGATGCATGTGCCATTTTTTTCAATTACAAATGGAAAACGACAAGATTGCCTTAAATTATAAAGCAACTGTACTAAAGAGGTATTATGGTGTAATTTAGTATTATGATTTGATGATATTTTTTTTATTTGTAAATGAAAGATTTTATGTTCAATTCTTGCCAAAATCGAATTACTAGCTTATTATGAGGCTAAGTTCAGTACTAATAATTATGATGTTTTTCCAAATAAAACGTAAAAAAAAAGTGTGCAGGCTTGCATTTCGTCAAATTAGCTTAAAATGTATTTTTCTTTCATATCGTAAATTAATTTAATTTAGGTTCTTTAGTCAAAATGATTCATGAAATTTGCATAAAACATGATTTTTGTCTCTGGGATTTAAAATCAATCAAAGTGGTCTCTGACATTGTCCACAATCCATAATTTTGGTCGTTCCATTAAAAAACTTCATTAAGTGGTTCTTGAGCTTTTTATGGAAGGACCAAAATAATAGATGGTAGACAATCTCAACGACCAAAATTATGTGTTTGCAAATCTTAGGGATCAAAATTATGTGTTTTGCAAATCTCAGGACCAAAGTTATGTGTTAGACCCTCAACGTAACGGAGTTTTTAACAAAATGACTAAAATAATTTATGGTATACAATCTTATAGACCAATTCTATTGATTTTAAATCTTAAGTACTAAAGTTATGTTTTATGCAAACCTCAGATGTAGTTTTGACTAAAAAGCCTTTAATTTATTATCGTCCTCAACCTAAAAAAAGTGCAGAGAAAAGTCGTGTGGAAACCCAATTTTACCGAATTACATCTGAACACACACACCCAGCAGCCGTAGGCCGCTCCACACACAACCACTGCTCACTCCTCCTTAGTTGTAATCAACAATTCTTATACCCTAATCATTTTCTAGGGTTTTAGTCTGCGCGTTCCAAAGGTCACTTCTCCATCTAGGGTTCTGCCTGCGCTTTAATTCCACCATCTGAAGAGTAAGGAGGGATTCGGAATTCCATTCGGCTGCTCAGGAATCCCAATTCTTCATCGTCAAGGTTTGTTTCGCTTTAATCTTTATTATTGCTTTCATCTTTCAAATTGCTCAACTTTAACAACCTAGTTGCTGCTCAGATTTTAGGGTTTTATTTCAATTCAATTCAATTGTTGTAGGCGACGTGTAAAGATTTGAGCTCTTGGAACTTACCCAAGATTAATTTCCCCAATTGTTCGACATTGTGGTTTATCAAATTTGTTTGAGATGGTTATGAATATTTGTTGTATCTGTAATTCCACTGCTTAAAAAATTCAGCTTTAGTGCTACCTTCGCAGTTAATTTGTGGTGGTTGCTTTGAATTATTCAGCATGTCGTCTTTAAGGAATGCTGTTAGCCGTCGGGCTCACAAGGAGCGAGCTCAACCGTGAGTGACCACATTCCTTTTGCTGTTGGACTTTCGGATAACGTTTTTGCATCAGATGATGGGATTAATGTTTGTGTTTTGGGTCCAAATTTTTGATAGGGAATCGAGGAAAAAATTTGGGCTTCTTGAAAAGCATAAGGACTATGTTGAGCGTGCGAAAGCGTATCACAAAAAGGAGGAGACTTTACGGGTAGATTTATGATGGCTTTGTTGTTTTTCTCCTTGGATTTCGTCATCTATTAATAGTCTGCTAATTTAACTTCCTGATATGGTATACATCTTAAGGCTATGTCTCATCTGTCTATTCACTCAACAGATACTGAAGCAGAAAGCCTTCTACAGAAACCCAGATGAGTTCAACTTCAAGATGATCAAGACACGAACTGTTAATGGAGTCCATAAATTAGAGTAACATAAGGCTCTTGTTTACTTTCTATATCGTTTTCCTTTTTCACACTTGCTACTCACGTGATATGGATTTTTACTACAGGAGTCAGGCAAACAAGTACACTCCAGAAGAACTCATGCTTATGAAGACCCAAGATATTGGATACATATTTCAGAAAGTGCAGAGTGAGAAAAAGGTTATAAATATATATATATCATGAAGCTATGGTCTACCGGTTGGTTTTATGAATTTAACATGTTGGTTCTAATTATGGTGTTCATTAATGCAGAAAATTGAAAAGTTAACTGCGACGCTGCATTCTCTTGATAATCGGCCTTCCAGTAGACACTTTTACTTTGCCGAAGACAGGTTTGAGCTTCCTACACATCTTCTATCCATGGAGAATCTTGTTTCTGAATTAGTGGATTTTTTTAATTTGTAATTTTTCATTGCTGCTGTTATTTGTAATCAGACTGGATATGGTGAAAGACCATTTTCACCATTTTTCGGTTCTTTGTTGTCCCTTATTATCCACAGAGGTCTGTTGCCATTGTTCTAATTGATTTTGTTATGTATATTTTTCATGTTCATTGAATTGGTTTTTTCATCAGTAGGCATAAGTATCTAGAGTGATTTTAACCCTCTTTTTCCCAGCAAATACACAACATAAAACACACACAAACACAAATACATATCTAGTGTACATGAACCCAAAGTTTCACATCCACCCATACAGACACTGAAAAGGAATACCGTAACAAATGGGAAGACGCATACATAAAACTTGATCAATAAATGAAAAGTGTGTTTCTCCTGATCCCGTTTTGGGCTTGTATGAAATGTTTTTCATCCTGTTTACTTGAGTATAGTTACAAAAACTATTACGGCCCCGAGAAAGGGGACATAGAAATACAGTAATACAAGGACTTTAAGCGTGCTTTTACAAATCTGCAAACTGCTTCCTTTCTGGCCCATGTAGTTATAGTAGAGTAGATCCTCATGGCTTCAACTGGGGACACTAGGCTAATTTCAGAGTGTTTAATTTTTTTCCTGGGAAGACATTATTCTTCAATTCTTTCACATGGGGATGAGACCTATAATGTTATAGAATTCACGTGAGACCACTCTGGGTGAAAGAGTTGGGAAGGAAAGTAGTTTCTTAATTTCACGTCATTTATGTTCCCATTTGCCAAATATGTTTTATCTTGTTTTGCACATTTTAAAAAATATATTGTTAATTATTTTTTGTGGCAGAGAGGAGGCTAGAGAAATTCAATCACGTTCAAGAAGTGGGAAAATGCCAGTTTCTGAGGACATTCCTGATCATATAAAAAGGTAGAAACAAAATTTTCAGTGATAGAGAGGACAGATTGAGGAGTTAGGTTTATCCTGGAAGTTTTGGTCTTTTGATTTTCATCAATATTGCACCAATGATGCATTTCTATGCATCGATTATGGTAATAAGATCTTGGCATTATTGCTATCTAAGAATAATTGTGTGATAAGATTACTTTGTGATACCAGGCCATCAATCGTGAAGTGAATAGGACTAGAATGTTTCGTAATAGAGAAAAGGTTCTAAGCAAACCTAGTCTCTTAATGTTTAGTCTAAAGGCTGCAACTTGCTTTTATACTGTTATGTAATTGTGATTTGTGATTATGCCAACTGACCTAAAAGAGCATAAACAAATCTTAATGTTTACAAGTGTATGGCAAAAAAATAAAAAATTATCTCGCAAAAGTTGTTCTGTATATTAAGTTATTAACCAGTTTGATAAACAGCTCTTTGCTGCTATGCCATCTAAAGCCCAACTTTGCATGGGATAAACAGCTCTTTGGCAAAATTGAAATTGAAATAAAAACAATAAATTAGAAGTTGGTCTGAGGCCCAACTATTAGGTGCTAGTTGGAATTGTATTTCGGTTGAGAATTTCTTTTATGCCAGTTTTTTATTCCTGAATCCTTGGTAGCTCACTCATGTTAACAAATTCATGTTATTCTTATGCTACTTTTCAATTTGTGGAATAATTCTTGCATCTGCCTTCCTGTCTCATTGTCAGCAAGGATTCTTGTAGCGCGATATCATTATTTTGTTTAAGTGTTATATTGTCATCTTCAATGTGCAGGAAAACAGCTGGTTCCTACAGAGAGCTCGAAGCAAGGAGTAACAGAGTCAATGAGTTGGAGAAAATCTATATGGATATGGCAATGCAGAAGGAATTAAAGGTATTGACATCTAAATTTCTTTGCTTAGTTCTGGGAGTTTGGTTGTCCGTGGATAGTTTTGAATACGTTTCCGTCTAAATTACAGAAAAAGGGCAAAAAACGCAAACTAAGTGAAGATAAGATTGTGTCCCCAACATCCAACCCTGTATTCAAGTGGCGGGCAGAGCGGAAGCGTTAAAAAGGTGTGTGTTGATCCATTATTAGCTTTTTTATCAGTTAATTATCGTGCAATGGAAATCACTCACTTAACTCGGTGTGCTTTTGCAGGAATGAGGCTGCTAGTGATATCTAGGCCCTGGAAAGAAGTACGGACCTGATGTACCGCAACTTTCCCATGCAACGGAAATTTTGATCTACATATGAACATGTCACAAGTGATATGGTCATAGATATTTGCCCTCTTTTAGGGTAGAAGCAATTGCGTTTTTTGTGACTGCTAGTCTGATCGTAGCGGGATTTATAACAAAACAAACAAAACCAAGGCCGTATTCTGTTCTTTTTGAAGTTGTTGCTGAATTTTTAAAGTTGTGAAGTCTGTTGGAGTATGATATTTAAACTGAAACTTTCTACTGAGTAGTGACTAAACAGTTGTTGCAATTGAGTGCTAGACAAACAAGGATGGCAGTGGCACCTGGGTTTCATCGTGGGTTTATTACATAGGTTCGGAAACAGGACATTCCGACTCGAAAACGATATGGCAACAGCAGTCGAGTGCTTCATTGACATCAACACCTCAACGGTGTGGATTGACAACTGCGTGAGGGTCAAGACTCCGCAGTCTTGAGTCTTGACATTTCCATAACTTGATCAAATTCAACGGTCAAATGTGTCAACTAGCGCTTGTAAGTACTCAAGAAAATAAAAAACAATTACAGCACAAGAACCATATGATGCTCAAACTTTGAAGCATTGTCATTAAGTATTTAAACCCACAAAGAACACATCCAAAAAAAACAACGCAAAAGACATTACCACAAAAATCTTCTATCTATCAAGAAGCTAGAAGACGATTATATTCACAAACATTACTAACCTGCAACCCTAACCCTAAAACCCAACTACATTTCCAGAAACAGAGACCCCAATAACCTACTTTGACCTACTGGACAGAACTAAATCTGAAATGGAACACATTAGTCCGGCAACCATCGTCATTTTGTTTTCAATCTAAGAGTCATCATCACCACCAACGTTCTTGGAGGAGGCACCGGTCTTCTTTGGGAGCAGAAGGTTGTGAATGTTGGGCATCACACCACCATTTGCAATTGTCACATCCCCAAGAAGCTTGCTGAGCTCCTCATCATTCCGCACAGCGAGCTGAATGTGGCGCGGCACAATGCGAGTCTTCTTGTTGTCTCTTGCTGCATTGCCAGCCAATTCCAGAACCTGTAAAATCAACCAAATTGATACAACATTACAATTAAAACCCGAATTTGAAAATTAAAAATCAATTCAGTTGCAGAATCATAACTTCACCAAAGAAAATATCCCCATTTCGAAAGTCGCACAAACCCTAACTGCAATAACATCTAAATTGGAGGGGAAAGCACATTGAGGAACAAATTCTCATTTAAATCGATATGGTTCGACCATCAATAAATTTCAATCACAGTAGTCCAATAACCTTACAATTAAAAATAACAATTTTTTTTTTTTTTGCCAAACAATTAAGAATAACAAAAAGAACCCCAATTTTTAAAAATTGAACAATGCCTC
>JADOBS010300955.1:0-11375 GCA_015708375.1 Cydonia oblonga
AAATATTCTCTAAATATTCCCAAGATATTTAATTGGAGATAATATCTTGAGATAATAGGGTAATAATCCTTAATTGATTTAAATTAGGATTACTTACTTGATTGGAGTCAAACTTTAATTAGGAATGCATTAAAGATAGAATTTGGGTAATTAATCCTTATCTTTAATTCCTTGCCATTGGCAGGTAAGCTATGGGCAGTTGTGTTTAGTTGTTGGGTCCTTCAGGGAGGTGAGTTGTGCGTTGGAGAATCTGAAAAGCCTGCCAATTTATTGAGGGCAATCTTGTCCTTCTTGAATAAAAGTCCATGTGTCGCCTCTAGAATTTTTGGGATTATTTTTGGCTCCACAAATGCCCCCACACCTGTTGTGCTGCTCGTATGGAAAAGGCAGTAGGTGTAGAACTCACAAGCTGCTTGGGCTTGTAGAGTTGTTTCCCAATTTGAACTTGATCTTCTTTCTTGATTTGGAGATAGACTTCTTCTAGGAAAAGGAAAATAATTGCCCCCAATACCTATTTAACTCTGCCTTAAGTAAGGGATTAAATAAATTTGGAGAACAATCATTATTCCAACAAGAAAGAGAAGCCAGAGGATATTTTTTCTTCCCCCTCCCCTAGCATTCTTTTTTTATTGCCCTTGCGAAGAGTTGTTTCTTGTTACTTTTCTTCTTCTTCGTGCCGCACCAAGGTAAGAAAATTTGAACTTTTCTTCTTCTTGAATTTTTGAGAGCCTTAGGACTTGAAAGATTGGCTTAGAGGATGTCAAGGATGCATGAATGGCATGGTAGGGAGGCCACATGCTACATGAGGTGCGGCAAGGGTGCTAGCTGACGTAGGGAGACCAGCTTAGGTTGAGTCTCCATGGCTGCTGTGCTGGTGCCTGTGCAGCGGGAAGAGAAGGTGAGGGATCAGCTTGGGCCGACCCTCCTATGCGTGGGACCTGGGCCGTGAGGCCTAGGTTGCTTCTTAGGGCGCTTAGCGCATGGAGGAGGAGAAAAAAGGAGGCGCAGACCTTCCTTCCTACTGGGATGCGCCCGTGCGGCTTCTGCTGAGTATTTTCCCTTATACTTTTTCGTAGAGACTTTGAGATGTCTTCCTTCGACCGTAAAAGTGACAAGTATCCTCCACCCTTGTATCGCCAAGGTGGTTCTTCTAGCAAGGTGGGTTACTTCAAGGCTGTGCAGGTCAAGATCAATTCCGATGAGCTGTTTTGGGATTTTCTTGAGGCGTACAAGCATGTGATTCCGTTTGGGGTTCGTGTCAAGCGGGTGAAAGATAATAGTGGTCATGAATCATGTGGAGAGGGTGCCTCTACTAGGAAGAGGGCTATCAAATTCCACCTGTATTACTTTGTGTTGGGATTCACTTTTCCCATACCGCTTCTTTTCCTGGAGATGATCTGCTTCATGAAATGCGCGCCTGCTCAGTGCTTCCCAAATGCAGTTCGTGTGATGGTGGGATGCTCAAACTTTAGTAGTTTCTTTGATCTTGGCTTGACCATAAATGAGTCCTGGTAGTTCTTTGAGATTGGCCACAAGAAAGGCGTAGGGCAGCTGAGATCTCGCCATAAGCTGTTTGACATTTCTAGCAAAGGTGATCATGACTAAGTGAGAGACCTCTTGGAGGTAAGCGAAGAATGAGAGTCTGATTCTTCTCCCGAGCTGCATGTCCCGACTACCTTTATCAGTGTTAAGTGAACTGCTTCATTCTTGTCCTTCCTGAATTTTTGTTGAGCTGCTCTATGACTTCAATTTGTTGATCGTTTTTCTTACTTTGCGTAGATTCGGAGTTTAGCTCAAGTCCAAGGACTTCGGCAGATATGAAGAAAGTGCACATCACCTTAGGCATTCCTGCTGAGTACCGTGAGTGGCGTTAGCTGCTCAGCCCTCTTCGTCGGGAGAAAGGTGGTTTACCTCCAAAGGAAGAGATAAAGCGGATAAAGGATGAGACGTTGGTTCGCCCGATCGTTGCTGCAGAGCCTACTGTCTTTAAGGGTGGAAAGAGAAGATCTTCCTCACTTGCTCATGAGCCTTTGGCCGAAAAGAACCCAAGGACTTCTTCCCCTGCTCGTGGGAGCTCGTTTGTTGCCGAGAAGCTTGTTATTGATCTAACTTCTCCCAAGAGGACGAAGAAGACCGTCGAGCCTGAGCTTATGAAACCTGTTGCTTCAAAGGTGACTACATCCATCACTGAGAGACTTTCCTAGTGGAAAGGTTCGGTGGTGCCTTCGATGTCCAGGTTTGTATTGAAGCGTCCATTGGGAGCTAAGTCTCAATCGACTTCTGAGAGGGTAGCCGCTATGAAGAGCAGAAAGGTGGATTCTGCTGCTAAAGTGGCGCATGGGCCTATTCCTCATTCTGTCGTGACTGGCTCATCAACTAAGAAGGGAAGATTTGCTCGCACGGGCAGTTATGAAAGGTTCACCGAGTATGAGCCTGGAAAGTTTTCTGAAGTTTTCATCTACTTAGACTCATTTGCGAAGCGTCCTGCCTACTCGAGAAAGTCCTCCCTAATTGCTATAATGCATAAGACTTTGATCCTAGTAGCTGAGTCTATGCGTATTGATCAGGATGTTGTCAAGTGTGCTAAGGAGGCCAAAGTGGCATTGGTGGCTCAGCTTCTCTCGGCTGCTGAAAAGATCGAGAAGCTTGAATCTGAACTTGCCGTTTTGAAGGGGTCTGATGTCTCTGCCCCCACTTCTTTGCAATTGGAGATCGCTCGTGAATAGGCCGCCCATTTGAATGCTAGGCTTAGTGTAACTCAGGCGATGTTGGAAGCTGCAGAGAAGGAAATCAATCATGTTTCTCTGGTGGTCGATGACCTTGAGCGTGTTAATTCGGAGCTACGATCTACTTATTTTTCCAAGGACGAGGAGCTCATCTTCATGCATGATGAAGTGTCTCATCTCAATGAGATTGTCAGTAAGCTTGAGTCCAAAGAAGTGGATCTACAAGGTGCGTTGTCGGCTAGCGAGAACCTAAAAATGGAAATGGATGAGCTGCAAGGTGCTCACACTGGGCTTATTGAGGAGAATGTGCAACTGAAGAATGAGAAAGCTGGTCACGAAGTGGCGCTTGCTTCTTATCAGGCTGATTTCTACAAGCTTGGCTATGTAGACCATCTTCAGGGCAGGTCGTCGGATTATGAGTTTTTCGAGAAGGACTTCAAGACTTTTTCCATTTCTCCAGTTGATCTGCCTTATTTCTCATTTGAAGCTGCCTTTGGTAGAGCAGCTGAAGGTTAGGCAGTCCAAGTAGGGGTGGCTAAAGATGAGCTGATGGAAGCTTTAGCTGCTGGGAATGGCACAGCTGCTAAAGGCGTGGTAGTCGAGGAACCAATAGTTGCACAAGCTGCTAAGGAGTAGTCTTTTTGCTTAGACTTATGAGTTTTTCTTCTTTTCCTTTTTGTTCTGCTCTGCTTGAACTTTGTTGGTCTTCGAGCCGGTTTATCAATTTGCTAGAAATTTAATAAACAACTTTCCTTGTTTTACTTCATCTTTCTATTTCGCCATGTCTTTTGCGAAACTTTACCGTAGGACGGGTGGCTGGGTGAGCCACTTCAATGAAGCAGTTGATCCCACGTCATCACTTAGGTTTTAGTTTTGGCTTTGGGGCTTCGGGAGCCTTGCCTGCTTAAGTAGTCTTGCAAAACTTTGTCATAGGACGGGCAGTTAAGTGGGCTACTCCAATGGAGCAGTTGACTCACGTGGTCACTTTAGGCTTTAGTTTTGGCTTTGGGTAGCTTCGTAAGCTTTACCTACAACAGGAAAAAAACGCGGGATTTTTAACTTATAGAGCTGTTAACCGAGCTCATGCTTCTCATAGGAAGCAGAGGAGGTCCGCGTAGCTACTATAGTCGTCACACTCGACTTTAGTGGCTTCTGGAGCCTTGGCCCTCCAGCGGCATATTGTGAGATTTTTTACTTATAGAGTTGTCAGCCGAACTCATGCTTCTCGTAGGAAGTAGAGGAGGTCTGCACAGCTACTATAGTCGTGACACTCGACTTTGTCCCAGCAAAACTTAAACCATAGATTGTCGGTCGGAAGCGATGCTTATAAGTAAGCAGATGAGTTCGCGTAGTCATGGCAGGCGTAAGTTTCGGCTTATGGGCTGCCTTGGGTTTATAGCCATAGGGTCGTTGGTCAGGCGTCTTACTTACACAAGCAGACGACATGCGTGACCACTTCAAGAGTCATCTCTGGCTCTCGGATACTATATCTTTCCGAGTCACGGCTTTGATCCTGCAGGCCTCTTAACTAGTATCCCAACATTTTGAAATCAAGCCACTTATGAAGATTTGCACGTCGAGGACAAACCATCTTGTTCACGTGACATCTTTCATGCAGGGGTCCTGCACTTAATTGTCTATTCCAGTTAGAGACCTGGGATCTCGTGGAATGGAATCCTTTAGTTGGCTAAGTCTATTCCAGTGGAATGACTATCGTGGCCAATTCTGGGAGTCGTCTGACATAGGTGGTTGCTGACATCAGGGGAAACTGAGTAGTCGTACTACCCATCCACGTTTGGATATTTCAGATACGCCATGTCTTAACGGGAAGAGGGTGCATTCTGCTTATCACAGGGGTGGTTATGCCATGTCTGCAGGGCAGAGGGCATTTTACGCCATGTCTGCAGGGCAGAGGGCGTTTTTCACCATGTCTGCAGGGCAGTGGGTGTCTTGTACTATGTCTGCCCGGCAGAGGCTGTTTTTCACCATGTCTGCAGGACGGTGGGTGTCTTGCACCATGTCCATCAGGCAGAGAGTGTTTTTTACCATATCTGCACGGCGGCGGGTGTCTTACACCATGTTCATCGAGCAAAGGGTGTTTTTCACCATGTTTGCAGAACGACTGGTATCTTGCACCATATTCGTCGGGCAAAGGGTGTTTTTCACCATCTCTGTAGGGCGGCGGGTGTCTTGCACCAAATCCATCAGGCAGAGGGTGTTTTTTACCATATCTGCACGGCGGCGAGTGTCTTGCACCATGTTCATCGAGCAGAGGGTGTTTTTCACCATGTCTGCAAGGCAGCGGGTGTCTTGCACCATATCCGTCAAGCAGAGGGTGTTTTTCGCGTATCACATGAGGTAATCAGTTTGTTTATGTATTTGGCCTATGCTTGCGAATAATTCCTTCAATCTTCATTGAAAATAGAGGCTTTTATTAACTTTGCTCATTGGCAATAATGTCATAACAACTGATAATCCTCGGCATGCAAGACCTTTATCCGTCGAGCTGCTTGAGTCTTGGAAATTTTTCATCTCGATCATAGTCCAAGGGTTGGTGGGAGATCACACATAGTACTTTCTCAGGTTGTAGGCATTCCACTGCTTGTCGATTTCTTTGTCGTTCATGGTGGTGAAGGTGTAGCTTCCTTTTCTGCCTACTCGGTTGATTTTGTACAGACCTTCCCAAATGGGTGCCATCTTTTTGAAGCCTTCCCATCAGGCGGTGTTGAAGGCTTTTCTGAGGACTAAATCTCTTGGCTGGAACTACCAGATTTTTATCCTTTTGTTGTAGCTGGAGAGGAGATGTTGTTGATAGGCCGCAATGCAGGTGATAACCTTCTCACGCTCTTCCTATGCCAAGTCTAAGTTGGTGGCCATCTCCTTTTCGTTCTGTTTAAGGTTCGGCATTACAGTGCTGATGCTTGGCACTACGACATTAGAAGGAATGATCACCTTAGAACCATACGCCAAGGAGAATGGAGTCTCACTGGTTGCTCGCCTTTTGGTGGTGTGATATGCCCATAGAACACCAGGGAGCTCATCTGGCCACTTGCCCTTCTTGTCTGAGACGGTCTTCTTAAGACAGTCGAGGATATTCTTGTTGGACGCTTCGGGCTGCCCGTTGCCCTGTGGGTATTTGTGCATGGACATGTGCTGCTTGATGCCATATTTTTTGAAGAATCTTGCCAAGTTTTTGCCCATGAACTGTGGGCCATTGTCGGTGATGATGAAGTGTGGGATGCCGAAGTGGCAGATGATGTTCTTCCATATGAAGCGCTTTATGTCTGTCAAGGTAGTTGTGGTCATGGGTTCGGCTTCGACCCATTTTGTGAAGTAGTCGGTCGCTACGATGATCATGTCTCTGCCCCTAGTAGCAGGCGACATTTGTCCTACCAAGTCGATTGCCCATTGCATGAATGGCCATAGGCTCGTCTATGGATGAAGTTCGTTTGTAGACAGTGCGGGTATGGGCTTGAAGCGCTGGCAGCTGTCACACCTTTGTACATACTCCGTGGCATCTTGATGCATCGTTGGCCAATAATAACTAGCTTTGAGAGCTTTTTGCGCCAAGGACTGGCCTCCAAAATGGTTTCCACAGACGCCTTCGTGGATTGAGTTAAGAATCTTCAGGTCATTAGGAGGTGATAGGCAGCGGAGATGTGGTCCTGAAAATGATCTTCAAACGAGCATGTTGTTCCACATGTAGCGTGCTACCTTCATTTGGAGCTTCCTGGACTCTAGTCTGTCTGCAGGGAACGTTCCATTAAATGTAGTCGATGATGGGATCTTGCCGACTCGGGGTCGTGCTGATCTGCGCCACTTCGCCTGCTGGTTCTTCATTTATGCTTGGCTTTTTTAGGTACTCGACCTGGATTGAGTGTCTGAGCTGATGGTCTAATGCGGAGCCTAGGCTTGCTAGTGCGTCTGCATAGGCATTTTCTGCTCGTGGAACCTGAGTGAGTGTGTACGCTTGGAACGTCGCTAGCTGCTCTCGTACCTTCTTGAGGTATCGAGCCATCCTTGGATGTTTTGCGGCGTAGTCCCCTGAAGTTTGGTTGGTGATTAGTTGGAAATCGGAATAGATTGCGAGCTTCTTCACCGCTAGGTTTTTTGCCAATCGGAGGCCTGCTAGTAGAGCTTCATACTCTGCTTTGTTGTTGGATGATTTGAAGCTCAGAGTGATTGCCTACTCTAGTATTAAGCCGTCTGGGGTAGTGAGGCTTGCTCTCGATCCTTAATGGTTGGATGATCTATCGACTTGTAAACGTTAAAAATCTCCATCAAGTGGGGCAGGTACGGCTATGGCGTGCTTGGCTACCTCTGGGGCACTTTTGGGCTGTGTTGTTGCATCCTTCAGGCTTGCGGTAAATTTTGCTATGAAGTCCACCAGTGTCTAGGCTTTTATTACCGTGCGGGGTTAGTAAGCTAGACCGTATTGACCAAGTTCCAACGCCCACTTCATTACTCATTGAGAAGCATCTGGACTGTGCAAAACTGATCGCAGTGGATATTGGGTCATGACAATGACCGAATACCCCTGAAAGTAGGGTCTCAGCTTCCGAGCTGCAACAACTAGCGCCATAATTAGTTTTTCAATCTTCAGGTATCTGGTTTCTGCATCGATGAGAGCTTTGGATGTGTAGAATACAGGCAGTTGGGCCCCTAGCTCTTCTCATATGAAGGTAGAGCTCTCTGCTACTTCTGATACCACCCAATAGATGTATAGGTTCTCCGCTGCTTCCGATTTAGATAGTAGTGGAGGTGATGTCAGGTACTGCTTCAGGTCCTGAAATGCTTTTTCGCAATCATAGTCCCATTTGTCTTTCTACGCCTTTTTGATTGCCTTGAAGAAAGACTTGCATCGATCAGTAGATCACGAAAGGAAGCGATTGAGTACAGTTGCTCGTCCGATCAAACTTTGGATCTCCTTCAGAGTTATGGGTGATTTCATGTCCAGGATCGCTTTAATCTACCTTGGATGTGCCTTGATTCCTCGTTAGATTACAAGGTACCCTAAGAATCGGCCTGAGGAGATGCCAAATGTACACTTGGCTGGGTTGAGCTTCATGTTGTAGTCTCGAATAATGGAAAAAGTTTCTACTAAGTTGTGAATGTGGTCTGACTGCTGCTTGCCTTTCACCATGATGTCGTCGACGTAGACTTCCATGGTGACTCTGATCTGCTTTTTGAACATTGTGTTTACGAGCCGCTGGTAGGTTGCTCCTGCGTTTTTGAGGCCAAAAGGCATGACCTTGTAGCAGTATGTGCCTCGCTCGATCATGAATGCAATCTTTTCTTTATCAGGCTTTTGCATGGAAATCTGATTGTGCCTGAATATGCATCCTAGAAGCTCAGCAGCTGGTTCCCGGATGTTGAGTCGACGAGAAGGTCGATTTGGGGAACCGGGTAGTTGTCTTTTGGGCATGCCTTGTTGAGGTTGGTGTAATCCACGCATACTCTCAATTTTCCCTTCTCTTTTAATTACTAGCACGACGTTGGCTAGCCATGCTGAATGTTCCATTTCCTCAATGAATTCGGCCTCCAGTAGCTTGTTGATATCCGCCTCAATAATCGCTACTAGCTCGGGTGCAAAATGTCGCCTTTTTTTATCACAGGTTTGGTGGCGGAATCGACGTGCAGCTTATGACAAGCTATCGCTGAATCAATTCGGGCATGTCAGAGTGTGACCATGGGAAGACGTCGCGATTTTCCCTAAGGAAAGCTGTAAGTTTTTCCTTCTCTGCTGGGCTCAGACGTAAGCCGATTCTAGCCGTCTTTTTCGGCTGGTGGGGGTCAAGAATGATGCTTTCGGCGTCTTCTTCGGGTTTCCATCCTGACTCATCTTCCAGGGCATTGTCGACCTTAACGTTATCTTCTTGACCTGTCTACTGTAATTACTATTTAGCGGAGGTAGAGTTGTCTTTCTGCACTTCAGCTGCTACTGCTGGGGTGAAATATTTCTTCTTCGACTCCTTGAGAACTTGTACAGTGCATCGGTTGGACATGGCCTGGTCCTCTTTGATTTCTCCGACTACCCATCCCATGATGCGAAATTGGATTTTCTGATACTCGATCGAGGTCATAGCTCCAATCTTCACTAGCCAAGGTTGATCTAATATCCAGTTGTGGACCATTTGTACATAAATCACCAGAGCATCGTCGTGGGGAAAGTTTACTCCCTATACGTCCTATTCGGTGAAGCCAATGATTAGTCCAGGTACAGCATCTATGCCTTGAACCTGATTGACCGATCTCACCTACTGAATTTTCCTCTTCTTGGAGTTATTGGTGGCCCTCAAATGCTTGGATTCGGCAAAGATTCTGTTGATTTCGATTATCTTGGGTAGGGGTTCAGCATCGGCATTTGCTTCTCGCCTTGGTTGGGCAACTGGTCTGTTGACATATTGGTCGCACTTGCCTTCCTTCACAAGTTGCTCGAGGTACCTCTTTTATGTGATGCAATCATCGGTTGTGTGCCCAGGACCCTTGTGGAACACCCAATATTTGGTTTGGTCCATCTTTAAGGTGTCGTCCTTTATAGGCGGCAGTTTAAACCATGGCTTGTCCTTAAGGTTGCGAAGGATTTAGCTGATCGGGAATGAGAACCTATTGTACGTCTTAGGTGTCGTGCCTCCTTTTACTGGTGACCTGCTCCTACGCTTGTCTCCTGACTTGCTTTTGATGTTGAGCGGTTTGTAATTTGCCTTTTTTTTAGTCGGTTCAACAACTCTGCGTGGCTGCTCAGGCGGCTTCTAGGAGCCCTTTTCCTGGTCCTAGAGGTAATGCTTTTCTGCCAAAGCATAGAAGTTTTCCAGGGACAGGTTCTTGCCCTTCATCAATTCTCTGAAAAACAGGTGATCTGCTGGGAGTTCTTTTTGGAAAGCTGAGCATGCGATGCTATCATCGTATCCGACGATCTTTGCCTTTTCTGCCTTGAATCTCTTGACATAAGTGCGGAGTGACTCCTTTGGGTCCTTCTTCATGCTGAAAAGGTGGTCAAATCTTTTCTTGATTGAACGGTATGCTCGATCTCGCCTAGTGACCTGCTCAAGTTAGCCACGTCTCTACACTGTAATCCGCACAACTGCTCCGCTACGAGCCTTTGTACTTCCTCCTGGATTTACGCCTGTCTGCTGCCCCTGGTGTTGACCTGTTGGTCCATGTTGCTCTTCAGTTCTTCCTGCTCGTTTGTGTTGTAGTTGTTGTGCACGTAGTCCATGCTGTGCTGCTCACTGTTGTGCTTGGCGGGGGCTGCCAATGGAACTTAAGCTTGACTGCTCACATACTCTTCTCTGAGCGTCACGCGGCTGCTTACTCAGTTGCCTCGTAGGAGGATCTCCTTGCAAGCCTAGCCTCGTGTGGACACTTCTCCCGGAAGGTCTTGAGTGCTCATCAGTGTGTGGACCCAACCTCGAATGCACACTGACTCGTGAACTGAGTCAGGAATGAACTTTTCTCTGTGCATCAGGGTAGGAGAAGACGTTTCCCCGAGGGCCCAAACGAGAGTGCACACTACCTGAATGCACGATTCGTGGTGGGCTGAGAGGCTCTTTGCAGGGACGTGCATGGAATAAGTCACGTTATTCCACCCTTGTCATGCTTCGGGACACCTCATCTGGGGCGCGCTGCATCTCAATGTGTTCAAGGAGTTGGTTCACCAAGGTGGTCTGATGCACGAGGGCGTTCGTCAAATTGGCGACCTACTGGGGCAGATGGTGCTCACCATTTAGATTGGAAGAGCTTGGATGATGGGCATCTCTATGTATGGTGGAAGTATAGTGGACTGAAGGTACAAAGCTTGAGCCTAGAGCGGGCAGTCCTACAGAAAAGTGGGGTGTAAGTGACCCTAAATATGGTCGGAATCTGGATCGCTGGAGATGGCCTTGGAATGGATTGGGCTGCAGGTGGGATCGTCTGACCGGTGCCTGCTCGCCTTGAATCTGCATGGTCGTGGGCCCTTCTGACCGTTGGGCTGCCATATCTTGGCCTGGTGGATAAGTGGTTTGGACTTGGGCCCGCTAAGCTGCTTGGCTGGTAGCACCTGCCGAATTCTGGGCTCGGGTTCGGGCCTACTATGCAACAAGGCCTGCTGCTGCATTGGGCTAGGCCTCCTGCCCAGGGGCTTGGAAGTGGACCTGGGCCTCCTCCCTAGGGTGTGGTGAGAGTGGTGTCTTGGCCTGGTGGCCTTGTGGCTGCTGCTGGGTCACGGCAAAGGTGGTGGTGTGGCTCCGTGGCGGTAGGGTTTCTCCAACCGTCGTGTTGAGCCTTGAAGATCTTCATCGTGGGGCTATGTCCTCATCTCCACCCTCCGGTCCAAATCCTTGCACATGTGGGGTTCCGTTCGTCGTAGTTTCTGAATTTCCTACCATTGTATCCTTTCTCCAGGGATTGATCAAGAAACATTTCTAGGAAAAATTAACTGATACGACGTGTGAGAAATTCAACGTGACAGAAAATTCAAGAAACAAATGCGAGAGGTTTCTTCGAGTGTTTTGAATCAGCTCTCAATGAAAGCACCAATTTGTGGATGCAAATTTCCGCCGTCTTCAGTCTTGACGAAAATGAACCTGCAAAACAATCAACACCTTTGATCAGAGGCCTAAGCCTCACGCGCCCACGAGGTGGGGGGGGGGGGGGGGGT
This sequence comes from Cydonia oblonga, assembly GCA_015708375.1. Lineage (NCBI taxonomy): Eukaryota > Viridiplantae > Streptophyta > Magnoliopsida > Rosales > Rosaceae > Cydonia > Cydonia oblonga. Next base: position 11,368 of record JADOBS010300955.1, read on the forward strand.
TAGGTCAA
>JADOBS010300956.1:0-11377 GCA_015708375.1 Cydonia oblonga
CCCCCCCCAAACAGAGAGTACCATTAAGATGCTAAGCCAACCAACGATTTCCCAAACAACCTTAACTTGTAGTTAGAATTGTCTTCAAGTGCCACGCAGTAGTTGGAAAACTTGAAAATATGGTCTCTAAAAGACACATTACAGTCCTCTCCACTAAAGGTTGGGAACGCAGGCACCTTGAAGTTCAGGGGAAAGGGGTTCGGCTAATCAATATACTCCGGATAGGGTTTCTAGTAGGTGATCCTAAACATCGGGCAAGCTTGTGGTTGGCAATTATGGACCACCATTTTTCTCAACTCGGCCAACTCATTTCTAAGTTACCAATTAGCTGTATTGTTGTGTAGGGTGTAAAGAGGTTCCCACTTTGGGCTACGCTCATTGCCTAGGAAAGCTTCTTTCTATGGTTCTGGCTGTCTCCACCTAACCTCCATTCCTTTATTAGCCAACGGTGATGGCCTATAAGGAGGAGACTTTCCCGCAGCTGTGGACACGCCTTTTCTACTAGACTCTCCAACTTGTTGAGTCGTTCCAAGCTTCATTCCTTCCAACCTGATATGTCCCCTACTATCTAGTGGGAATATTAAAAAGTCGGACACATTTGGATCCTGGATCTCTTCCTTTTCTGGCTGACTGGTTCTAGGCTCTTCCTTCTTTTTCCCCTATCTTTCTTTTCCTCAAGCAAATGAAATAAAGGGATTAGTGGTTCTTTCTCAAGACTTGCCTCTCTCATCATCTCCCTAGCATAACCATCTTTTGGGGTAGAGTACTTCAATTCTAATCTCCTCTGCAGACTCCCTGTTAATGAACAAAGTCTGCTAACCTCTCCTCTAGTCTCCAGAGAGATTTTCTCCATGCTTTTTAATACTTGCACCATGGTAGCTTGCGAGTCTTCATTTGTAACTTTTCCACCCAACTTCTCAGAAAAAGCTGGGCTCTCCAAAATAGCAGGACCTCGGAGAGAGTGGAAATCTTCTAGATGATCTGTCATGTCTGATCTTGTTAGACAATGGGGTGGCCCGTACTCTGTGTTCCACCTGAAAGTTCATCCCTTCCTTCTTCTGCTTGGCATACAAGACTATGGGTCTCACTGGGCGTGCCAAAACTATGTTTAAGGCAAGGATTTCACCTCACACAACTCCCCAGGAGTGTTGGTACTTGGTGTGTTGTCGGGCTGGTTCTTGCTTGATGTGGTACAAGATAGGTTAGTAGTTAGTTTGAAAGGTGCCTTTGTGGGGCCTTAGGTGTAGGCCTTGAGGCTCACAATCAAAACTAACAAGGATCTTGGTGTGCCACTGCTATCTCAATATAACAGATGTTGAACAGATGTGCTTTAAGCCAATTACTTGCACCCCAAGTTACTTAAACTTCTTGTTATCAAAGGATTGTCACAGATGGGTTAAGTCTGCATTAAGTTCTTTTTCTTACCTTGTAAACAAAGACTTTTAGTTCATAATCTTGTATGTTCAAAACGAAGGGAGTTCAGGGCCCTTTTAACCATCTTTTTAAAACATAGTTTGTTCTTAATGGAACCATGTTTATTAAGCTAACTAGATTCGAATGCAAATAGGACTCTTAGGCAGAAAACAGTTGGAAATAACCTGAATATATGCTAAAAAGTATATGAAGCGACAGATCTACTAAATTAAAATACAAACAAAGAGACTCGGGCAAGATTTGACCTTGTCGGGCAAGGTCAAACTTCTTGCAGCCACTTCTCTTTGAGTTTAAAGAGGTTGTATGCTAAAAGGGATGGATGGTAAATAGGTTTTACAAGAGGGAGTCTCAGGGTTTAGGGAATGTAGCAGAGCTTTTACACTAGACAAAAGATGACTTTTCTAAGAGAACTATTGCTTAAAATGGCTGAATTTGGGTAAGTTTCAGCTTTTCTGGGTACGAACTGGCTTGAGAGCAGAGTTTGTGTGTCTTTGATTGGTTGGTTGAGTGTCTTTATCTTTGTTGTTTTTTTCCCCTTTAATAGGCAATCTGGCCCAACTGCTTTAGCTTTACTCTTGGCCGAAGGCTTTCAGGGGCAGTGAGTCATCTCTGATTTACACCTTTATGCCATTATAAAGTGCTTTTTGTCTGGTAGTGAGCTGGTCTCTGTCACTTGTCACTTGTCACTTCAATCATAGGCACATGGCCTATGTTGCGGCTGAGACTTCCTTACTCCACATCAGGTGTCTCGATTGGGCTTCGAGCAAGTTCGACTTGTTTTGGCACCTTTGGGCTTTCCTTAATGCCAAGCCCAATGTTTAAATATCAACCCAAACATAACCCAATGCCCATTATATTGCATGAAAGACTAATGGCAATGTGGTTGGGCTCAAGATGAGGGCAAAGGCAAAGGATAATTGGGTTGAAGGAGGGTATGGTAGGGAGGAAAAGCCTGGGCATTTCAATTTTAGGGTTTTCATTAATTTTTATTTTATTAATTGAACGGTTTAGAAAGTTTAGATATGTGGAAAAGGATTCGGGATCCTGCAATCGTGACCGTTCATCGTACATTGTGCGGTCAGAAATCATTCAAAATTTAAAATTTAAAATTAAATATAAATAGTACCTAACGAAAACTAACCGTAAGATGTACGATGAACAGTCACGATCGCAAGATGCCTAGGATCCCCAGAAAAAGGATCCGGCGAGGATCTATATATATACATAGAGAGATAGAGGTTATTTTAGGCATAAGGATGGGTGGGAAAATAATTTTTTAATTTTTTATGGTTGGTGAAATTATAAGGTGGGTGAAAAAGTAAGACATTAAGGTGGGCCTAACACCACTCCTTATATATTATTCAATTATTTAACAATTATTCAATATATGAGATTAACTTAGAATAAGCTCCTAGCTCTCTTTACCTTAATAGAAATTTTTTGTGGTTATGGTGTCCGTTTCAAGATAGGAAGAAAAAGAAAGAAAAAAACATTCGTTGGATTTTGAAAAATGTGACTATGGGATGGAAGTTACCACTTGAAACAGACAGTCCAATATGTCGCCACGTGGCAAAGACTCGTAGGAGATAACGTTTGGAGGTGAAGCCCATGCCTGGTGTAATAAAACACCAAGTTTTGATTATTTTAATTTTATTCAAGGATTAATGTTCAAAAAATTATGTTTTTTTATTACCACAAAGTACTTTGAAAGTTTATTTGGTTGTTTTAGACAAAGGTACAAATCGAACACCATTAACCCGACACAGATAGTTGTATCCCACGACAGCAGAAGCAGATTCAGAGGTTGAATCCGTCTTGTCATATCTCTTCCTCCCCTGTTAAAAAACACATGTTTAAGTGGAAAAGCCGATCCTATTCCCGTTACAATGAAAGTTCTTCTCAATGAATTAATGGATAATATTGCTCGCTACTGCAGCTGAAAGCATGAAAGTCACCTACCCTGGTCTCAGTCTGAGTCTGAGTTTGAGAGGACAAAGGTGGCCAAGCAGAAAATTCAACAAGAGAAAGTGACTGATCAAATCAAGAAAAGGTTGGGCGAGGCCACATCCACTGTCGATCCTAGATATATGGTGCAACCTCCCATCACCACTTCTGAATTCCTCGGCAGAAATATATTTGTGGTGATGAGATAGTTTAAAATGGCATTAAGGTTTATTCGACCGGCACTGCAGACTGCAGATAGGAGACATTTCACCTTTTCTTTTCAGATCGCTTGAAGCTACTCTCTCACCAATTGCTCAATCGCTAAGCAATCTGTCCTGGATCCTACTAGAAATCAAGTAGAAATTACAACCACAATGTCTTTCTTACAATTGTTTATCATGTCATATATTCCTTGCACGTGCAGAGATGATCATGATATCATACCAAAAATAAAAATACACAAAAATAGAACATATGCTGATATGCACTCGATCGGCATAATTCAGCAAAACAATGGAAAAGGGAAGCGAGTGCAGTATCAACAAACGCTGTTACGATATTACAATGTCAAGGCGGACTAGAAAGTCATCATTTAACTATAACGTCCAAGAAGGAATTAGCATCCCTACTCCCGCTCCCGCTCTTGCTCTTAAAAGTTTTCTGGATGAAAATGGAGATGGAGGAGATCAGCGTTCGCCTTCGCCTTTGCCTTCACCCTCGCCCTCAGAAGTTGAAAATGAAGATCACCCAGAGAATGGTTATGACCGTAAAATCTTGAAGCAATTGATCGATGGGGATGAAAGAGCAAAGGCGGTCATCAAATCGGGTAACGAAGGGAGCACTGGAAGAAGTTCACTTGGCCAACACTTCACTGAAGAAGAAAAAGGGAAGCACCTTCAACTGGTCAAGAAGCAGCAAAAGGCAGAAGACAGTTTGCAAGGAGGAATGAAGCTCAAGAAACTGGTGAGTCGTTGTGCCAAAGTTTTTGGCCATTTGGTCAGAGCCAGGAGCGACCGAACACTTAGAGAACCCAGGAAGCTTGAGGCCGCGGTTCCTCAGTTAACTATGTAATATTGTAAGCAATGAGTTTCTTGCTTGTTTGTTTCTACGTATAAACTAAAACGCTTCAATTGCTTTGTATTCTCATCGCGTATACAGTACTATATGTGTTCTATGTATTGTGTGAACATATATTCGATTGGATTCGAGTAATTTAATGCGATACTTATCAAGATATATTTAGTTTCAATTGTCCTACTGCTATATATTTAACTGACAAGTCGAAATTCAAATGCTCAGCTATTTGGACTATTAGATTAGAACTATTGTTGACATCCTCTCTCATGCACTGTCTTCTATAACAACTCAAGAGCTCAGCTGTTGAGATTTGAGAACACGACCTATTAATTACCTACGCAAAACAAAATTAATGTGCTGGAAATCAAACTTACCTAAATCAATGGGGGAGGGGGAGGATAAAACTCTCAACGTGTGACTTGTTCCAATTTTATGAACCAAGTCGAGGTTAGTTCACAACATTTATTGATTACCATTTTTTTTCAATCAACCGAGGAGAGGGTAATGTTTGCTAATAAAATTTCATCTCTTCTGGAGTTGTAATTTCAGGGTAATGTTAGCTAGATGGACCAAATTTAATGATTTACTGATTAAAAACAAATGAACGCTTGGATCCTGTTAGAACTAAGTTACCTGAAATTACAGAACCCAGTCTCTCAAACAGCTGAATGTTTAGTAAATTATTATACACAGATGAACGGCGTGCAATCATGCCATCAATCCCTTCAATAAAAAGAATTAAAATAACAAATAAGTAAAGAATTGAATGGCCTTGTTGACATTATGATTTGCTGAAAATTTTTCAGCTTCTCCTAAAGCAGAATTAGGTCCGCCCGGTTAATTTCTCTCAGGCATGTGCTTGTAATAAAAACTAACAAGTATATACAGAACTTCGAGTCGACAATGGTTTCAAGTGGACACTATGCCAATAGAGGCTCCATCAAAGGTTTACAGCGAGCAGGTTGGAGTTTCATGGTGTATGTGACTACCACAGAGACAAGTGCACATAACGCCGGAACAAGGCCCAATCCAAATCTCGTGACTGAGATGTTGACATGATTTGAATGGTTTTCCTGTATGAATCTGTTACCTGCATATTAAAAGGTTTACATTGGGAACCAACTATTGCATACTGTAGTACTCAGTCATTTTCAGGGGAAATGGAAACAAGCATTGACGAGTTTTAGTACTATGGCAACCGAAGCTCAAACAATAAAAGACAACACGAGAGTCACTAATCCCATTGTAGAAACCCTACATGAGTCTTCAACCCTTGTCATGACCACATGAACGCCTTTCTCATGTGAGAAATTGTATAACCCGATAATGAAACAGAATCAAGCAGAAGTAAAAATACCCTAACACCATGAAATAACAATAATGCACCGTAATGGGGACGGTGATACACATGTACATAACATTCAACACTGACAAAACTGAAACAAAGTTGCTCTAGTTGCTAGTAGTCCATGCAGATAAAAAAAGATCCCATCACCCAAAACTCTTTAAGCCCGATGAACTAAGAACCACAGAACCAACTTTATGAATCCAATAAATGACAGAAAAAAAAAAAACATAACCAAACATGCAATAGATATAGCAAGATCCACAAAATTGTACTTACTTTGATAGGACTGAAGAACAAATAAGGCAAGCCCACATGAGATTTTGTCCAAGAAGCTTAAAGATCCACATACAAATGCACATCCATTGAGATCTGTATCAATTAGAAAGCTTTGCATGCTTACTCCAGTAACCTGTCACATCAAAAGATGATTTAGACTGAATTTATAAGAAACTACTCGACTAAAATGGACTGATACTGCACGTATGTTTTAAAACCAGCAGCATCTCCGTCAATAATAAGAACTCTTGTTTTCTTGACAAACGATTCTATTCTCAAGCTCAGACTGAGAAAGCAAAAAAATAGAGTGAAAGAAATGTCAATCCTTAAAGGTCATTTCAACATAAGAACATGGGTCATACAGAGTTCTTCGTTGTCTCAAGTTTTTAAAACTGTACTACCACTTAGACATCTGTCATCTTTTATGTTGTCAACAAATATTATGTGACAAAAATCAGCTGGCAGAGATATGACAGTGTCCACCTTTCTAAGGGCAATATATGCATGTACTTCTATATTCGTTTCAAGGTGTTAACATAGTTCATATATCGTCTTGGACCAACTAAAACGGAGAGAGACATGGGTGAGTAGTGAAGAGGCTCCAATCAACCTATGACAATTCCAATAAGTGATTGACAACATCACCTCTGGGATCTCACTCAGCCACAGTGCCTCAAATTATGTATCAACTTTACTGACTAATTTCAAAATGCAACCAATTTACAAAACACTTAAAATTTTCATGAAGGAAGTTCAAATCACCAAAGCATGACATCATACCATCATTAAAGCATTCGCTATGCCAATAAATATTGATATGAGGTACATGAAAGCACTCATGTTGCTAGGTAAAAATAGGATCCCAGCTCCGCAAAATATCCACATAATGGCTCCAGCAGAAAAGAAGGTCTTCAAGGAATGACCATTCCATGAAATCTCCTAGAATACTAAAGTTAAATGGTTATGTACCAACACAACAAAGCGCATATGTCATATAAAAGATTTTATCAAACTGAGTTCGCAAGGGACCTGTAGTAGTACAGATACGAGAAAGCTGCTTATGTAGATAATCGCAGGAACCTAGTCTCATCAAGTAAAAGAGATAAATCAGTCTCTCAGTCTTCCAAAAAAGAAAAGAAAAAAAAAAAAAACGCTTCTAATGATGAAGGTGTGCATACCAGAGCTTTAGCTGATTGCGCCATTCGCAGATCATCTATAACATAGAATGCAAGATATGCCTGAGTAAACGAAAGCCGTCTAGGTTAAGAACTACAAAGGTTGACAACAAAATCTGGCAATTACTTCTATTATGGGAGAAAATATTGCAAGAGTGGTTTCCTAGGAAAATCAGTATGATAAGGGAGTTCTCAACTTGGATGCTCAACTAATCCGTTGGGACTCAGCTGTCCATTTCTTATTAGTTGCAGTTTGTTCTTTTCGTGATGGATAAAATTGATCACAAAGAGAGAGAAAAGTGTGCTGACCTGTGAAACATTGACCACTAGCCTCGTCAGCACATAAACAATAGCAACCTGATAATACAGAACTTTCTTGAACCAGTATGTCCATGAAATCCTTGAACTACTGTTTCCCTGTACGCTGACTTTTAATCTGCATGTGTAATGCAGATTAACTCTCTACAGTTGGAGGTTATCAGGTTTTACGAAATAATCACAGAACGACTAAGAAATGATACAGGAACATTTAAATCCAAGATCAAAAACCAAAAGAAGATACTTATGATGCAAGACTTTCTGATGAAGCTAGGAAAAGAACAGAGGAGAAGGCTTCTAATAAATGCAAGGTGGGGAAAGAGCATAGGACGAAATACAGAAAACAAGGACGTTAATTAGAACTACAAAACTATGGTAAGTCAAATCCATAGTCTTAATCAATTTCTATCATATCCCCAAAGTTTGAATAGAAATTATCATCATAATAAAATTTACATTTATATAACACCTACACAGTATAGTAAAAACCTAAAATTCTTTCAGACCATAAATTAATGCAAATGATGGAAATAAATAAGTAACCCTCTGCAGTCTGCACTAGTGCATATTGAAAATGATACAAATTCTTCTTGCAGCCCTCATAAAATGTGCATCTTATATTACGACAATGGTATAAGCATTTAAAGAATGAATCAAAAGTCAAAACTTAAGCATTTAAAGAATGAATCAAAAGTCAAAACTAAGAGAAAATTAGCAAACCTTGGCTCTTTTGTGCCGAGATGAAATATACCCACAAAGCAGCATCCTATGAAAATTGACAAATACGCAATCCAGCGGTACTGCTCATTTGTGAAGGTGATGTGATGGACATACTTGAACAGAAGATCTTAATAGATGGACCAGAACTGCTTAGAAAATAATCATACCTGATTTTCAATGTCGGCATGTGTACTTGCCCTAGTGACACCAAAGACAACAAAAGCAACTGCATACAGGCTGAGGTTGGCAACCTTTAAAAGGTTTAAAACATTTCAATCAATACAAACACAAAACGAAATATGGAGCTGAATAATCAATTCAAAACTTAAAAGGGACGCGGCTAACCATAGTAAAAGCATTTCGACAGCTAGCTAGCACCACTCTGCTATTTGAATTCAGCGTAATGCAATTCAACATAGACCTTCAACAGAACAGTTATTCTTTGTAAGTGTTTAGATATTCCATAGGCCAAAAGAAAATGCCTTTTCATTTTCTTTTCCTCAAGGAGGTTGGGGAAGGGGTTCCAAGCTTACTGAATTTGAAAAAAAATCTGTCTATTGACTCAATGCAATCATCAATATAAACTTCTAAACCTCTCTAGTAGAGTTCATAGCCAATGGCGACACATACATGATAGAAAATAAAATAAAAATAATGAGATAAATAGAAAATTGAAAAAGCAATGCCACCATTTCAAGTTTATATTTATTAGTAGAACACTAAAGGAGCATTTGTTTTGATTATTTTATTACAACAGAAAGAGGTTGGAAAAGATTGTTCTTCCACTGGGTTTGTGGTTTTATTTTATCAGAAGGAGCTCATAGACTTTCACTTTAAAACTCACATAAGTACTTACATGTGTGAAACCTGAGTAGCAGCCCAACCAACGTTAAAGATGGCAGCAAATATACTGTAACCGACAGTTCGCAATGTCGATGAAGAGGTACCAAAAATTTTACAAGGTATGCAACCACCAAAAACGGAAGAAAAAGATATAGCAACCAAAACAGAGCCTGCACCATGCCACAATTTGAAATGTCCAAACCGATCTATCTATCAAGTTGCAAACAGAAACAAATATTATTTGCGGACCAAATAAAAAACCATGGTTGCAACTTACAATTGCCAAAACTGAAAAGGAAACAGAATTAAAAGGTTCACAATTATTAATTCATAATTTCTTTTTCTGGTAGGGTATGATTTCAATCACTTGGAGAGCAGAATGGGTGGTTTTCTGGGCTTAGTCCCCCATAACTTATGCAACATTGACACTTCATTTATAACGTTGTCAATATGACAGGACTCTAGATAAGTTATGGCTTCTAATAACAATACATACAAGTAAAATGTTGAAAGCAAGCTAGCATGTCTAAGGGAAATAGGCCATGTAGGTATGTGGACTTGTCAACATAAAGTTCCAAAAAAAATTATATTGGCACTTAAGCTATGTGATCCATCAAGCATGCTTTTCAGCATATACTAAGTCATTTATTGATGAATGTTGAAAATACGGACAGCAAGAAGCATCCATGTATGATACAATTATAATCAAGATACCAGTTCTCCAGCAAATATGGTTGCAAATCCATCAGCTATTTGACCTGAAAGCATAACAGTAGCGGCATCCCTGAACAGAAATAAAAATAATAAGAAAATAACAGTTACAAAAGAGAAAAAGATGTGGTACACCTTAAGAAAACATATCTTTAAGGATTGATGATACAAACGCTGAAACTATGAGATGGTAATACAATAATGTTGATAATAGAAAATCCCACAATGGGAGTTCTTAGCCTTTGCATCACCATACATAAATTCTTACACCTCTCAACCACTTGCACATTGGTTTTCGCATTGATGCCTCTAACATTAACATAGTATGAGAGCAAACAATTCATCAACATTTTAGGCCTAGTTCGACAACATGCAGTTTACGTCACCCAATATAATTAATTCGCGTGCTTAACATTTTTCAGCCACGCATAAGGGGGCATGTTAATCAAATAAAGTCTCACTTCCGGAATTTTAAGCCTTGCATCCATTTATGTAACAACTTGAATGTCCTAACTTCTAGAAATAACAACTTTGATTAAAACATGGATAAAATAATTTAAGGATATTTCAAGTTTTCATCATATTTGATACCAAGATTGTGCAACTTATTCGGATGGTCTTAGGATAATGACATAGTACAACCCTGAAAATGTTCGAGTAGCCTAACTGCCTAAATGAACCTGACAAGTCTCATTCGCTCCTATCTGTCAAATTTGTAGAGTTCCCCTAAATTATCTAGATATTTTCTCTCATACTGCAAATTTGGCCCTACAGTTCTTTCCTACCACAGAAACCAATGCTTTGTGAACAGTGGATAATTATTTTTTCATACTCATTATTAAAGTGGACAACATTTAACATAACATGTTGCTAATTCTTGAAAGCTTCACGCACCCCGAAACTCATCCACCATGATCAGTCTGTACGTATATATGTGGGTCGAGGTAGATTGTACAAAGAACTTGAAACTAAGGAAATCACTAGAACTTACCTTGGGGAAAGTCCAATATCTGTCAAGAACAGTAAGAGATATGTAAACCAACAGGAAGCAGTAATGTCATTGAGCATATGCCCCACACCGTAATAAGAGACGGTGCTTCTCCCAAGAGTAGTGAATGAATCAACATCATCAGTGGCAGTAGCCATAAGGGAAATTTCAAATTAAAGAGAACCTGCAGAGCAAAAGAATTAAACTTGAGAAAATACAACTCTTGAGTCTGAGCAGCTCAAACAAACTCTAAAATATTTGATTCTAGAATAGAGATAGACGAAACCAAAAATAGGCAAGAAAATCACAGGGGAAGGGGATAAAGGGAAACCTCTTGTATAAGAAGATGGGGTGGAGGAGGAATTGAATGGGAGGTTAAGAATTTTCATAATCTATTTATGTTAGTAATACCAACAATCGTATAAGTTATGGATTAATAATTCAACCAAGAAAAAGGGAAAATGAAAGGGTTATATCCGTGAATTATGAATGATAGATTAGAGCTGCCCCGCTAGTAAGAGAGAGAGAGAGAGAGAGAGAGAG
>JADOBS010300957.1:0-11380 GCA_015708375.1 Cydonia oblonga
AAACATTGGGGTGAACCACGATAAAAGCCTTGTGTTCTATGTGTTCTTCGTGTTCTTGAGCGTTTGTGCGGATTCACGGCCGGATTTACGTTGTTCCAAGACCGCCACGGTTTTGTGCATCAACAAGTTTAAATCAAATATCGCTAGTACCAAAAAACCTAAAAAAGTAAATTCGGCTTGTCCCAAATTGTTATCGGCGATTTTTACCAAACAATGCATTGCGGAAACCGAATTAAAAAATTGAAAGTAAAAATCACTTACCACATGCATGCAAGACCAAGCGAGCAACCAGGTGCCATTGGGCCGGTCAAGGCGATGATATCATAATCACTCTGACTTTTGGGTCGAAGTCCTCTAGGATAAGATTACAGCTGGCGTCAAAAAGTACTGATGAGAATTTTATTAGTCAATTTTAAAATTTTTTCAGTCAGAGAATTTGATTTGGACACCGATAAGAATTTGTGGCACAGCTGCTGGTGGTGGGGGAGTTGGATTTTTTTTCTTGTTTGGTACTAGTGTGTTCGCACAAGAGCGGGTAGAATTCAATGGTAACCAGCAGCCAGCTTACCGCCATTGAAGTGGTTTGATAAGATTCCAGGCCAAATGTAGAACGAACAATGAAATTCTGATTGAATATACATTGAATTTCAGAGAATCACTTAAAATTCTGATTGAATACCCCTAGATTCATTAAAATAATTAAAATATCTCAAAATCTCAATTGAATACACCCCCTAAATTTATATGACCCGCATCTGCCGGAAAAAATAATCTCTGCATAGTCATATGGAAAACAAATCAATATTTAATTCGGTAATGCGATCTTACAATTATATTTTTATATATGAAAAAAGAATCATGTTACAACAAAATTGCCACGTAGAAAATAGATATTACAACATTACTTGCAAATGCATGGACTGCCAATAGCAACCACAAATAGCAAATATCTTGCGGTCGAGACCAGGAATGGCGCATAGACGATGACATGCATAATCTCGCAGCCTCCACTTATTCAATCCGGGAACTTTCTTGCAAATTTAACAAGCAGGTCGCCATAAATCATTTAAACTTCGGAGATATCAGCATGCAGTTCAGCTGAGGCGCGCCTAGACGTTTAGTTGCGTGTTTTTTTCCTTTCAAATCCAGGTCTATTTATGCCATTATTTTTTTTTTAAATTCTTTATAATAATTGCTCCACTCAATCTTTATTTCATTTTAAATTTCATATAATAGCTCCACTTAACTTTTATTTCATTTTGAATTGCCTATAATTGCGACATTTTGCCTTTATTTCCTTTCAAACTCCTTATAATTGTGGCCACTCAACCTTATTTATCTTGAAGTTCACTATAATTGCTTACAATAAAATAAATAATTACAACATTTTAAGACTATATATGACATAAGTTCCAAGTACAACCACACTTAGTAATGAAGAAGAATATATTATATTTGGCTTAGTTATAATTATATTTGTTTTACAAAGTATTATACTATATATATATAATTATATGTGCAATATATATTAAGTTATTTAGGTCACGCCTCATGCCTAGGCAGGGTTATCCATGGAACGCCTCCGCCTTTTAATACATTGCTTAAACTCATCAAAACGTGCATCTATAATTCTTTTCGTTAACTCTGTTAAAGCTTCCGTCAAACTGAATCACTTGTCACACATGTAAGGCTAAAAACAATGGGCAAATATAGAAAACGAAATGAGAAAAATTGTAGCAATGGTTTAGACGGAATTCTCAATGAGTTGATGAAAATGACCATAGTTGCACGTTTTGATGAGTTTAAGAGACCAGTGGTCATGAATTTTTAGTTGATGAACGATTGCTCTAATGAAAATAAAGGAAGAAAGAAGAAAACCAATTTCAGCGGTATATCCTAGTAATCCACTCATCAGTTGAATCACCAAATCTCAATGCCGTAGACTTAACATACATCTACTTTCAAATCATCTTCCTTGTCCTGCAAGCATGGTCCGAAACATCTTTGGTTACATTTAAAAAGTTATCTTATTCTTACATATTCCATATTTTCATCACAATCAAATATGGGAACCAGAAGTTCTCACCAGACTAGCTTGTTGTACCTGATGTGCATATATCGTATCATACACAAGCGTCCAGCATACTCCGGAAAGGTACAATGGGAGCACCACAGTTGGATCAACGCTTCCTTAAACAACTTCAACTTAAACAAATAAAGTTACCGTTGCCACTGCGGAAACCGAATTAAAAAATTGAAAGTAAAAATCACTTGCCGCATGCATGCAAGACCAAGCGAGCAACCAGGTGCCAATGGGCCGGTCAAGGCGAGCGAGCTTAGCATAAGGCCGAGCTTGCCTCGGAAGATACAAGTCGATCCAAGAAGCATCGACCTTCGCGCCATCGCCGCCCTGATTTCCTTCGTTCTTCGCGCCAGTAGACGAAGACGAGCTCGAGAGGTGCGCTAGGAGTCTCAGATCAAATTCGACACAGCTGGGAGTGCAACGGTGCCTTTGATTGAATGGGCCCAACAGGCCTGCGTTCTGATAAAAGTTAGGGTAAGGATTGGCGGTGGCGGTGGTTAGGTGACAAGAATAGACTGCAAATATGGAAATTGACGGTTTCAGAAGCCTACGTGAAGCGCGAGAGGCCAGCCAAAACATGGTATACGGTATACCCTCGTACGTTTCTCCCCAGTGAAATTCCACGTATTTTTGCTCCCTTTTCTTTTGGAAAATAAATTGATATATTAGGTGGTAGACTTTGTCACATCTTCTACTTAAAACTAAACCCCCATTTATCTCTGCCACTCTCTCTCATTGTTCTCTCTCCCTCTCTTTTGCCATCGTTCAGAGAATCATCCTCCTCGTCGTACGTCACCATGTCTCTCCTCTCTGATCTCGTCAACCTCAATCTCTCCGAATCCACTGAGAAGATCATCGCTGAATACATTTGGTATATGCATGCCCACCCTCCTCTCCTTAATTTACTTAATATTATCGATCATTAAAGTTCTCTTGTCTTTGTTCTTCTTTCTTTTCTTATAGGATTGGAGGATCTGGTTTGGACTTGAGAAGCAAAGCAAGGGTAAGCCTTCCCTCGAACTTAGGACCTCATCCCTAGGATTGCATGTTCTTAACTTCTCAAGCTATAAGCCCATCATTCTTCGGTTTTGGAAAATTAGCCAAAATGATCATTTTTCACGTCCAATATTTCTGTCAAATATGTTGTTTTTGACTATTTCGTCACTTAATATTTCATTTATGAATATTTTAGCAAATTTTATTACGATTTTCGTGTTTACTAGCTAACATCGAATTACTTTAAAATTAAAGTTCTGTTGACGTATGTATATGAAATTATGGATAAAAACAGACGCTGCCTGGACCAGTGACAGACCCAGCAAAACTGCCCAAATGGAACTACGACGGTTCAAGCACCGACCAAGCCCCAGGAGATAACAGTGAAGTCATCCTGCAGTATGTAACATTATCAACGCCACGATCAGAATCATTTCTGCAATCTTTAATCTAATCCTTCCATTAAAAGAAAAGAAAAAAAAAAAACTGACTTGGACTTTTGCTTGTTCAGCCCCCAGGCTATTTTTAAGGATCCATTCAGAAGAGGAAAAAACATCCTGGTAAACATCAATCGACATCCACGTCTATCCGGATTGTGTGCGTTACATGGTCAAGGGGTAATTTTTTCTTTTACTTGTGATAGGTGATCTGCGATGCGTACACACCGGCGGGAGAGCCCATCCCCACCAACAAAAGATTCAACGCTGCCAAGATATTCAGTCACCCGGACGTTGTCGCCGAGGAACCCTGGTACACCATCCATAATCTAAAAAATAAAAGGAACTTTAATGAAAAATTTCCGATATTGTTTACTTTAGCGAAAAACCACATTTTTACACTAAAAAATCAGTCATGTTACTATTCATTTTACCCTTTATTTTGTCTTTATCGTTAAAACTCAAAGTTTTCAAGCTGCTTTCATTAGGAAAACTAAACCATTGATTCTGCTTAATTCCATATTCTTGATTAGTACTGAATAATTGTCATATACTGAAAAATCATATTAATATAAATTATAATGGTTCTGTGAATCTTCCTGACCTCCGGAAGGGAAGGATAACCGTGGCTTGCCACCAATTGGCCCCTTTTTTTAAGAAAAAAAAAATCATATTAATATCTTTGTTTTTATGGCCGTATAGATACGAGTAGCTGTCAACTATAGATGTACGAATTAATTTATGCTTTGGGGTATTTATATAATGATTGCATTAGAGAACAATGGATCAAGTTTTATTCACCAGATGATGCGTCACTCGGTTACTTATCCATACTTGGACTTAGTTTCATCATCGTTAGTTTTTAACATGTACAAACATGTATTTGATGAATAGATTTGATGAAAGAATTGGTGCCGTCTATTATTATTTTTTATGTGGCAAATTTCACATGTTAAGTTTTTTGTTAAATTCTTCAACGCACATCCAAACGTTGGTGCTTCTTACTAAGAACATTTCTTATTGATTAGGTACGGCATTGAGCAAGAGTACACTCTTCTACAAAAAGATACTAAGTGGCCTCTTGGATGGCCAATTGGTGGGTTCCCAGGTCCACAGGTACTTAAATCATTTGCCAATGATTGACGAGATCAATGTTCCCTAAACATGCCTAATTACTTAATCAGAGAGGACAACGCAAAATTTTAGAGTGCCGATTGCATATTATTAACTGTTAGGTTATGTTTCTTGTATCTAAATATATGTAGGGACCCTACTACTGCGGTGCCGGAGCAGACAAGGCCTTCGGTCGTGATATTGTGGATTCACATTACAAGGCTTGCCTCTATGCTGGAATCAACATTAGCGGTATCAACGCTGAAGTTATGCCCGGCCAGGTATATATTTATGCTCGCTTTTACAATTTTACGTACTTAATTTGGTTGCTAAGAAATAAAATTGAGTGATCGAAAGTTGACCTATGATTTGATTATCGCAAATTTTTACACTATTAAGCCGTTTTGTAATTTGGTCTGTTTGCTGATGCGGAACAGTGGGAATTTCAAGTTGGTCCTACTGTTGGTATTGCTGCTGGTGATCAGTTATGGGCTGCTAGATACATCCTTGAGGTAAGCTCATACGTACGATATAACCAGAAAACGTATAATTTGCGTATTTTCACTCTCTTCTCTATAATACATTAATTTTTCGAAGGCCTCGTGTTAATATGATTATCTGCTTGACAAACAGAGAATTACAGAAATTGCAGGAGTTGTTCTTTCTTTGGACCCGAAACCAATCCAGGTCTGTTTAACCGCAAGCGCTTTATTTTCGTACTGTTATTCTACTGTTGTATTGTGTTGCTTAATTTTTTATTATTTATTTTTTTCTTTTTTATCAATTTATGCCAGGGTGATTGGAATGGTGCTGGTGCTCACGCTAACTACAGGTACTGATAAATTAATCTCGAACTGAAGTTGGCATTAATGCAATTTTGCCATCGTGTTAGATGCAATCGACCCTCTAGTTAAAACAAGTGAAGAGTGTGATGAACTCTTGCTATGCCATGCAGTACCAAGTCAATGAGAAACGATGGCGGAATTGACGTGATCAAGAAGGCAATCGAGAAACTGAGTCTGCGCCACAAGGAGCATATTGCTGCCTACGGAAAAGGCAACGAGAGGAGATTGACAGGTCTCCATGAGACAGCTGACATCCACACCTTCTCTTGGGTAAGCTTATACCACCGTGGTTTAATTAACCGTTAATCAAAATCCACATTTCTCGTTTTTAGTTGAAATCATGTTTAGTTAACCTGTGAAAACAAGTTTAGTATTTGATTGAACTACGCATTCTCAATCACAGGGCGTGGCAAACCGAGGGGCCTCTGTCCGTATTGGTCGCGATACTGAGAAGGCTGGCAAAGGTATGAATGTTTTCGTATATGCATGGTATAATATGAATTCTTTTGTGTCATTTCCAATTTCAGAAATAGATCATTGTCGTAATGCTTGCGATACAAGTTAGCTCTCTAGCTGATACCTGGACATGTCGTATTTCTTTACAACTGTCAGGCTATTTCGAGGACAGAAGGCCCGCGTCGAACATGGATCCGTATGTTGTGACTTCCATGATCGCTGAAACCACCATTCTTTCCAAGTGAGATTGAATCCTATTCGGAGGAAATTACCTCTGTCAATTGCAAATAAGTCTCTATGAATCTGTCGTTCTAGTTGCATGCGTGTTGGCATGTACATTTGCTGCTTTCGGTTGATTGGTTGTTGTTCTAACGATTGTGTAATCGTTACGATTTTAATGTTGCCTAACAACCTGTAATAAAAAGGGAAATTTAGTTAAGACTTTTTTTCTTC
The DNA here is from genome assembly GCA_015708375.1 of Cydonia oblonga. Taxonomy (NCBI): domain Eukaryota; kingdom Viridiplantae; phylum Streptophyta; class Magnoliopsida; order Rosales; family Rosaceae; genus Cydonia; species Cydonia oblonga. Next base: position 6,384 of record JADOBS010300957.1, read on the forward strand.
GTCTCCCTTTTTTGGGTTTCAGCTTTCAACTCAAGCATAAGATGAATGAGAAGCGGGTGAAGGGTGATTAATTTATTCAACAAAAGTTCAAAATGATTTCGTAGGAAGATACTGCATACGTAGCTAATGAAAAGCTCTGAAAATAGATTAACATATCGATACAACGCCACTTATGTAAGTACAACATAATTAATTCCTTTCGACAATTACAAACACATACATAAAATAGACTGCGAGGTCAAGGACTAATACGGTCTGGTTCTGTGCTGTATTGTTGACCTTCCTCTTGAAACACAGCCAAGCAGAAGTCTTACTAAAAGAGTAATGCTAGGAAAACTAAATTTGTAGGTTAAATTTACAAACTACATGATATGTCACGAATAGAAAATTAGCACGTTTGTCAACGTTTAAGTAATAATCTCATTATTAACTTTCATATTATTTAGTTTATAAAATTTAGTAGATAAATTTAACCTCCTAGCATTTGGAGTGGAACAAGAACGATTTAACGGCTAAAACAAGAACCAAATTGATGCGTTTGAAATATAAAAAACCAAACTGCTGAGCTGCAAAGGACCATCACGAAAAACCAAACCACGAATAAGACATCTTTGTCCAGTGACTGATAGCAGCGTCGAATTCGAACTTGTATGAGTGCATTTTCTATTTGAATCTCGAATTTCGGTTTGGACCGGAAAAATTGTTGATAAGAACCAAAATTTGGGTCCATGCAGTTTCTCTCAAGAAACCCTAACCCATACAAATGCGGGCCTACAATCATAACCCAAACTACGAAAAACCTTGCAATTTCACCAGACCAAAAAAACCAAACCTAGACTTACCCCAAAAAAAAAATCCAAAAAAGAAAAAAGAAAAAAAAAGCCGATGTTCATAAACCTGGTTCTGGGTTGGCAGCCCAGGAAAAAACAGGCGAGAAGAAGGTAGAGAGAGAGAGAGATCTTATCTCAGCCTCTGTTTCTCATTTTCTCTAAAACGGTCGCCTCGTACCATCTTTCGCTTCCCCTACGCTTTTACCGCCTCTCTCTGTGTCTGTCTCCCCTTTATGGCCACCGACCAACCTAGGGTTTGAACCGACCTTTCACATAAGGTACCTCTCTCGCTCTCTCATTGTCTGTAATTGATGGATTCTCAAGTGATTAATTGATGTATTTTTTCGTTACGCATTGAAAAATAAATAAGGGTCGCTCACTTCTCCTTGGTTGCTAAGATTGGTTTGTTTTAGTTACTTAGCAGTCAGCATGAAATGGGCTTTTCGGAGCACTTGCTTCTTGATTTTGTTTTTGTTTTTGTTTTCAATTTGTGAGGTGAGGGAAGTTGGAAGCAAACTTTGGTTGCGAATGTCACGAATGTTGGACGAAAGCTTATGCAACGGTCAAAGTCTTGGGAAATTCATGCTATTTAATTGTACACCGGCGGGCACTGCCACTGTAATCTAAAATTGACAAGTTTGCTCCATATTATTCATATTTAGAGCCTGGCAAATATCTGATGGATATAACTACTTTCTCTGTTATACGGCATTGTCATACAATTCGTCTGTATGGTAAATGGAAAACGCAAATAATGTATTACAACTTTGATTGGGAAGAATGTGTTCTAGGCGAGCCGTCTGGTCGGAAAAGTTTGCAAATCATTGTTTAAATGTTGATATTATATTATCAGGCATGAGTTAATCTTGCTTTCCCAGGAAAACAATTTTAGAAAGAATATTTTATAGCGTGCAACAATGTTTGAATATCCCAGAAAGTTCATGCAATATTTGGTTCTTATGCTGCACGCACGTTTTAATTTTGATGCGCTCACAAATTTTAAATTACTACTGTAAACTGATTGGAGCATACTTTGCAGCACGGTAAAATTTGGAAATAACAAGTGATGATGCATGCAAGGAGAATAAAGTGTACAAATCAGAGATGGGTGCTTCAAATGTCCAAATATTCAACAACGGCTACCTACACTGTTCATGGTTCTTCTCAAGCTTTAGGTCATAATACAGTTTCGGGAAACCACTGTTTTCATGGTAGTTTTATTAGAAGCCGTCTCATTGATTCATTCACGTTGCGTAGTGTTGCTCCTGGTTATAGCTGCACTGGTTTGCATGTAAGGTCTAGTCCATGTTTGAAGGGTAGCCAGTTACGTCCCTACAGTTCTGAAGGTGATGGAAAGAATGCAAGTGAGGATAATCAAACACCAGTGAAAGGTGATGCTGATCTTGATATAGGGAGGACTTCTCAAGAAAAGGCTAAGGAAGATGGGAGGAATTTTGATGCACACGCTCTGCTTGGGGAACAAGATCAAAAGGAATGGTTTAATAGTCAAAAGATTACCATTGAGAGTAAAAAGAAAGAGTCGCCCTTTTCAACTAAACGAGAGAAGTTCAAAAATGAGTTTTTGAGGAGGATCGTTCCATGGGAGAAAATAACCGTGTCATGGGATACATTTCCCTACTACATTCAGTAATTGCTTCTCTTTAATGTTTTTGATTGCTTCTTTCTTATCTCTTGCTTACCACTTCTTGGAAGATTTATACATTTATTTTTCATTTTAATAGTGAACCTACCAAAAACCTTTTGGTGGAATGTGTTGCTTCTCATTTGAAGCATAAAAAGTTTACTTCAACTTATGGTTCTCGTTTGACATCTTCAAATGGAAGAATACTGCTTCAGAGTTCACCAGGTTGGTCACAGGTCCCACAAATCTAATCATTACCTTTCAAAGTTATTCAAGTGGCTAATGTTTATAGTTGACATTGTTTCGTAGAACTGAATAAGCTTACCATTTGCCTTGTTTATCTGCAGGCACTGAACTTTATCGTGAAAGATTAGTTAGAGCACTAGCACAAGATCTCAAAGTTCCCCTCTTGGTGCTAGACAGCAGTGTACTTGCTCCTTATGTATGATTGAAATAAAAATAATATTTTATATTGTCAAATCCTGCCCCCTCTTCTCCTGATACTCACACAGTATGGTTTTAATAATTAATTAATGTTAAAATTTGGAGTAGGATTTTGGTGACGATTGCGAATCTGAATCCGATGATGATGGTGTGGAGGAGAGTACTTCTGATTCAGAGATTGAGGATGAAAATGCTGCGAGTAACGAAGAAGAGTGGACTAGTAGTAATGAGGCAAAATCAGATTCTAGTGATAAAGATGAAGATGATGTGCATGCAAGAGCTGAAGCAGCCCTCAAGAAGCTTGTTCCTATTGAAGACTTTGCAAAGGTCTGCTTTGTTTTTTTTTTGGAGCATCAGGGTTTTTGTATTCTCAGTCCTCCTACCCTAAGCATATTTCAGTGATTCAGAAAATTAAATGGTGATCTTATTGATAAATTGGGATTCTTTATATACTTTGTATGAACCATGATGTATGATCTATGGTTCTTATGTGGCAGATGGTATCTGGGGAAACTGAGAGTTCATCCAAATCCTCAAAATCAGAAACTGCTGAGTCTTCTGATAAATGCAAACGACCGCTAAAGAAAGGTTCCATATGAGAACTTTTTCTTGTGCAAATGTCATGTTCATCTCTATATGAGAACTTTTTCTTGTTTGTCCTCAAGAAATCAATATTCTTGCTTCTTCATCTTTTTAGGAGATCGAGTGAAGTATATCGGGCCTTCTATACGTGTTGAAGCTGATAACAGGTCCTGAATGATTTCTTTCATTTGTTTGCTCTATTTCATGTTGATAAGATCTCATAGTATCTTAAACGTTTTCTGCACTATGGAATTCTTTTTCATGGTGTTGGATAAAAAGATGACTTTCAAATTTTGAGAACTCATGAAGTTAAGGTGTATTTTGAAGTTCATGAATGGTACTTTCTCTCCATTGTTTTGGAAAATGAAACATGTGGAATTCGAAAAGAAATTATAGGTCCCTTCCGGGTCTTCTAGCAAGGCATATCCCTTTTGCACCTAGGTGAGGGGCTTTTGGTAGATTTATTGTGTATAATTGATATTGCAGCATTAGCTTAGAAGAATTAATTTGGCACCAATCGTGAGCTTCAAAGGATTTTTTTTGTGTCTTGATGCGACTTTGTCAATTCTCTAAAAATATATATGTTTTCAATTCTGTTTCTTGGGGGGCATTTAATGAGCTAGCATATTTTTCAGTTAAGTTCCCATGAGTTTTTCTCATACCGGCCTAGGATTTTTGGCCAGAATCTGTGGATGAGACAGTGTTGAACCACTGATTTTTAAGGTCTTGTTTGAAAACTTACAAGCATGCTGCCTAGTCTCTGTGGTCTGTCTTTCAAAACCCTTTAGGATGATATCATCCCCAAATGAACTCTGACTTCGCCCTCACCTGACATTGACATATATAATGCAATACAGGGTCCTATTGGGGAAGATATCAACAACTGATGGTCCAAGGAATGCTTATACCATCTTCCGTAGCAGGTGGGTTGGTAAGTTGTCGTGCGTAGGGGGGAGAAATACAGTAGAACATTATTAGATTTCTCCATTTGGTTTTCTCAAGAAAGCCTTTGCTTTTTTGTGTACCTTTGTTCTCCTTTGGACCTGAGTTCTACCCTTGTACTTCCATAGTCTAGAGAATCATTAAGTATGGAGGTCTAGAGAGGGTTATTCGGGTTAAGTAAAAAGATGTTAGTATTCCTTTTAGAGGTTATGTGGGTGCATCACTGCATTGCTAGAAGTTAGTTGTCAACTTGTCATATACTTTGCGATAACATATTTTGGACTCTACCAGTTTATGCCCCGCATAACCCACTTAATGGTAGAATTTCTTTTTCTTTTTCTGTTTGCTGCTTTTATGTGGTACGTACCCGTAACTATCTATAATTTTATAGGTTCTGATTTTGGAAGCTATGCAACTGTTTTTCATGTAGTCTCTTTCCTTGCTGTATCGCTTCTGTTTTGCTATTAGAAAATTCAAAATACTCGTAGTAGTTCTACTAGTATAGTTAGTTAATACTTGTCTGCAGTTGATGTATATCCATTGTTCTGAAATCTTGT
>JADOBS010300958.1:0-11380 GCA_015708375.1 Cydonia oblonga
CAGTTGATCAATTTGGCAGTCATTCACTTCTTTGTTCCATCTAGCCATACTACCTCTCAAGCATCGCTTTTCCCAACAGTTCTTCACAATTTCTCTGCATTCAGCTTCTTTAGACTAATAAGCTTCAAACTTGAATAGCCATATACCCTTTCCACAAATAGGATCCCCTAGACAATAATCGGGCTATGCTCCGAACCCAAAACAGTACCATGGGTAACAATGGTATTAGGCCACAAGACTAGTCACCGGTTGTTCACTAAACCACGATCCAATCGAGCCTCAACAAGTTAACCATTGCGAGTTCCCCTACATGTGAATTTGGGGCTGTTAAACTCCAAATTCATTAATTCTATACTATTCATGAATTCCCCCAAGTATCTATACATGTTGTGTCAGACCTCCACTTCACCCGACTTCTCCCAATTCCACAGGAAATCGTTGAAGTCGCCTCCTCAAATCCAAGGGGTGGTAGATGGGTAGAAGTCATTGTTCATTCCTGGCCAGAAAGCCGCCTTTTCTGCTTTATAGGAAGTACCGTAGACTCCCGTTAGTCGAAAAGTACATTGTGACTCAACAACTCTACAATGGGCATGAATGAAGAATTTAGATGAGTCCATAGTGTCCACCTCTATCGATTCATCCCACCATAAACTCAAACCTTTAATTTCACAAATCTTCACAACAAAATCAAAGAAAGTGAAGAGAAAATGGAAAGAAAAAAAAAAGAAAGCCTTGCGAGACTTATGAAGACGTAGCAGTGGTCGGATGCATGGTTTAGCCAAGTCATGAAGTAGGACGAAGACGCTGCAGGGAGTGGGGGGTGACTTCGAATTGGTCGAGATGGACGAGGAGTTAACCAGGATGAGAGAACGGGCTTAGCAATCTGCTGGTTTCTGGGGGAGGGGGGGTCTCGCTAAGACCCTTTAGCAAGCCCCATAGTCGGGGCGAGTGAACTCTAGTCCCACTAAAGCTAATTTCATCGGCCAACAAACATGGGACTGGCTAATTCTTAATCTAGTCTAGTGCACCCTTGGGAGTCTTTCAGTGGCTAAGACTGGACAATATGAGAAATGAGTACGAGTGTTTCCTATAGAATTTTGACCTTTTAAGGAAACTTGGAAGACACAATTTTCTGGACTGTTATCCAATTTATTAAGTCTGGTTTCAATATTTTTAAGCTCATTAAATAATGGTGAAGACAATAGTTTAATTTAGTTAAAATAGTTCAATTGAAGTTGAACCACCAAGCGATCTCTTAGTGTGTTGTCTTGGTGCATTGTAAACTTCCTCCTACTTGAACATTAAATGGTATTGGCATTCCCGAACCCAAGATCGGCAGAATAATTAACTCCATGGCTAGCCCGCGAATTAAGAAAAAAATAGAAGAAAACAGATAGCTCTTCATTCTATTTTGTTAACTAGTTAACAAAATAACTCATTTCTCTTTCCATTAGTCATCTTGTCAAACTTTCAGTTCCCAAATCTAAAACCCAATTTCATCATTTTATCATATCCTTACCGAAAGGACTTCAGTCCCTTTCCTTGTGCAATTTAGGCTGATCCTAGATCTTGGTACCTCGAGAGTGGACTCAACTAATTCTAGTTCCATATTTTCATAATTCCATACATAGTTACTCACTTTAGGACTTCATAAAATGAGCATAGTTATTTATTTACATTGATACTTTTCAAATGAGTCCATAATCTATGAGATAACTATTGTTTATAATAATTATAAATAAATATCAACATAAGGCTATCTCCAGTCATGGAGGTTAAACGTAGTCATTGGCTATGTTTTAGCCCTTTAAAAGTTAATATTGAAATACTACTACATGGCTAAATTTTTTCACCTTCAACTATGTAAGGCTATATTTTATCCCCTTTCATGTTTTATTACTTTTGAAGCCAAACTTAGCCTGTCCTAGGCTACATGTTGTTTGCCCTGATTTAAACTTAGCCTATGTTGACGCTACATGTTGCCTGCCTTGGGACCAAACTTAGCCTGATTCTTTTATTTCGATTCCCTTTACATCTTTGGTTGGAGACAAATTTTGTCAATTTTTGAGCTAATTGTGGCCTATAGCCCTTGCTGGAGATCACCAAACATTCCAAATAAACAAACATTATTCAAGAATCAAAGTTATATTCGTAAACATGTGAATCATGTTGATCAAGTTATGCAGTTGAACCAAATAACACATATCACGTCATCGTCATTTTTATAAAAGTTAGAGAGATAACCTTTACTAGTGGCAGGAGCGAGGCAGGTGTAAAATATTACATTGAAACTATAGCACAAGAGGATGACAAATAAAAGAGGATGGAATAGATACTGAAGTTATTAATCTTTCCTTTCTTCTCTGTATTCTCATTGTCATTTAACTGCAATTGGAGCGCTCTATTTATAAAGCGGCTCCATACAAACAGGTTCTTACAGTTTGAAATTTAATACTCATAACTTTGAAAATGCAATCCTTTTGTTTCCAAAGTCTACATCACATTCGTGGGCATTGAAAAATCTGGATGTGGGCATTCATAACAATGTCAATGTTAAAAACCAATCTGTGAGGACATTGAAAACTCTACCAGGGCACTGTGGACATTCACTAACCCACCAGCATTTTCAATAATAATCAACAATTAAAATATGTCAACATACGTGCATATACGGTGACTAAACTTTATCCCCTTCACTTCAAAAAGGACACTTCACTTAACGAAATAATAATTCTCTCTTCGTTAAAATCTTTTGACATTTCAAATAGGTCTTTGAACTTTGGTGCCTGAATTTTGTAGAAATGACACAATTTCCCCAAAATTGAAATTATTTTTACATTTGGGTCCATGGTATGAAACCAGCGAGTTCCAGGTCAATTTTTTTTTTTTATTCCAGAAATTCCACTCCAACTTTTCAAGCAAAACACAATCTATCAATACCGTTCCAGGTCCAATGGTAGAAAAATATTGTTCTTCAATCGGATTCTTGGATTGAAAAGTTATGAATTTCGGAAGATTGAAGGGTTTATATATTTTTCTTTCTCTCTATGCTCTGCCCTTGCTGTTCCACGAAGAAGAAGGCATGGAGTTATCCTACGGTCAGGGCTGGTCCTGAGATTTCAGGAGCTATGTGCGAAAGTGAATTAGAGACCTTAAAAGGCACTAAGAATTTTATTTTTTTATTTTTTTGTTCAAAAAAATAATTTTAGTTTTCAATTGAGCTTCTATAAATTCTAATAGCACAAGAAAATTTAACAAATCGTGGAAAGGTGGCGCATTGTTTTTCCTTAACTATTTAGAGGGTCATGGTTCGAATTTTCATGTTATTATGTGGAATTTTGATATTATTTTGTGGAAACTTATGCATTTAACAAAAATAAACTAAAAAGATGATGGAGACGAGTTTTGAACCCATTTCCTAAGCAAAACTCATTTCCTAAGCCGCTATAAAGAAGCAATAATACAACTTGTGCTAAGACTCAAGTTTGTAATATTCTACACATGCTACTATATATATGTAAATGCATGTAAATTTGAAAAATCGGGGGCCCTTCCGATTTAGGGCCCTGTGCGGTGGCACCTATTGCACCCCCTCAGGGCCGGCACTGCCTACAGTTATGAGAAATTTTTCATTGTGATCGGAATATAGATAGTATACTCCACAGTTATACCACCTCACTCTTCCTTTCAGCGGTTGAAGGGGTGCTCGACATATGGTACCACTTAATCCCATCTCACTCTATTCTAAATTCATTTAAAAATACATCCAACCTCAAAAAACTAATCTGAAAGAGGCTACGAACTCGTGATCGCCCAACTTCATCTTATAACCTTAAAAAGAGTCCTTGAAAGAGGCTACTTTCTCACTTCTATCAAAATCAACCACAAATCGTACAAGTCAAATACAATTCACACTTCTCCAAAAATAGTAACAACACTTTCTAAACAATTTAAAATTTAAGGGGGTCTCACAGATACAATACAAATACAATTTATTCGTACAAATCATCACCTCTAAGTTGGTGAGTACCAAATAGAAATTAAGAAGTGGGTGGTTGACTTTGATTGATGCATAATCCTTCTTTTTTTTCTTCTTTTTCTTGAGATGGCATTTAAAACGTGGAGATGCGATTTAAAATGGGCACGCCTCATCATTCACAAATGTATCAAAATGAAAGAAGGGTTATCTTCTCTCTTTTTTTCTCCGTCACTTCTCTCCTTTTTTTATTTTATTTGAAAGATCATTATTAAAGCATGTCAACATTTTATATTATTTTTTTTTATAAAAAAAGAAAAATAAAATAAAAAATGTAAGAGGATGAGAAGAGCATAAAAAGGAAGAGAATTATACTTCGTAAAAATGTGGAGGCAATAGCTAGTCAATACATCCCACCCACTACTTTTATATGTACATGCATAATTCCATATACACTAATAAGACCATTGCAATTTCAAATCAATTTAGAGGCAAAATTAAATGAATTTGATCAGCACTTGTCTACTTTATAATCCAAATGGGCAGCCAAAATTGAAAGACAAAAATATATGATAAAAATAACTGATCGAGTCTTGTACATATCAACAGACTAATTCTTTGTCTAACTGTACTTTTTGTTTTAATGTTTAGAGAAACTGAAGTTTAAGTACTCTATTTCTCGTGTTAATCCGTTTCATCTAGTAGTACTTTCTTTTTAGGAGAAATTATATTTTCATCCCATATTTTGCTACTTCATTGATTAAAACCTTATTTTTTTTCAATTTTTGATCAAAATCCTTGGGTATTAATAATATCATTAATTATTTCAATAATAAAGTAATTTTTATTTCTAAATATATTCATTTAGTGTTAAAAATGTCACCATTAATATATTTATATTTATGGTTAAATTTTTTTATCATATATTTTTATTTTTAGTTTGTAATCATTTTTAATTTGCAAACCTTTTTTAATTTGTACCAATTTTCTTTTCAGTTTTAATTTGTACCCATATATTAATTTCATTTTGTGCCCATATTTTTTTAAGTTTTATTTGTATTTGTGCCTATGTGTTTACCATCATGTGACATTGTATAATTAATCAATGATAGAAAAATTACATATGATATATTTGTGAGATCCCACATCACCCAGGGGAGTGGATCATCTATGCCTTATATGTACATACCCACCACCAATTAGCACGAGGCCTTTTGGAAACTCATTGACTTCGGGTTCCATCGGAACTTCGAAGTTAAGCGAGTTTGGGCCAGAGCATTCCCGTGATGAGTGATCCACTGAGAAGTTCTGCTCGCATGAGTTCCAAAAACAAAACTGTGAGGGCGTGCTATGGTGGAGCCGAGCCCGGGTCGGGATGTGACAATGTTTATGTTTTATGGCTAAACTTTGTATCATATATTTATATTTTTAGTTTGTATCCACTTTTAATTTGCAACCTTTTTTTAAAAAAAAAATTGTAGTATTTTACTTTTAGTTTTAATTTGTACCCATGAATTAATTTCTTTTTACGCCCATTATTTTTAAAATTTCATTTGTACTCATAATTTTTTTTATCTTTTATTTATACCCTAATTTATTTATAATGTACTCATTCCTCTTTATTAATGTACTACTTTGTTATATGTGAAATGTACCAATTTTTTTTAACATTATGGATACATTCTTTTGCCACTTAACACTATGGATACGTAGTTTTTATCCATTTATTCAATCAAAATGTTTGAATTTTTTTATTGTAACCGTTTCTAATAGTATGATAATAAGGGATTTTAAATTTGTACGATTATAAATCTCATAAAATATTAAACAATTAATGTCAAAACTATACAAATATAAATATTAATAGTAATATAATGAGGTGTACAAAGTCAATGGACTTTGATCAAACTTTGAATATCATTAAGATTTTAATCAAAGAGTGTTAGAGACTAAGGATCGCATCCAAAGTATCCATTTTTTTTATTTGTTGAAAGAAATCTTTTTTCTTTCTTTAAAAGGAGGATAACTAGTAGTAAATCACACTTATCCATATCTTTTGGGATCAGAAAGACTCACAGAAGTATTTTAGTCTCATCTGGCCACAAATCTGACCTTCATACCAACAACCGATTTTGAACTTAAAATCTCCAATTTTTAATTTTAAGAAAATTTCGTAAATCATTCTTTACCAATGAACCACCAACTTGTGATTTTTGTCGAAAGAAATCTAAGTTTGAATACCTCATCTCACGTCACGTGGCTCGTGACTAGGACCAGTAGAATGTTCCAGTATGGTTGCACGTGGAATGGCACGTGCAGAAATGGTTGTTTGATGGGTGTGGTAAATAAAACCAAAAGATGTAAGCATCATGGGACACGAAGGACGTGGATGAAGCCAAGCGAAAAGGTCTGACAGAGCTATGTCGGTATCTTCAAGATCATGATTCCCAGTCAAACTGTAATATGCTTCATCCACTCATCTTTTGCCACGTAATATCTGTCAGTTGGATTTACGGTCAAATTGTTTGACCAGTGACTGGATATTTTCACAAACTTAGCTTAAGATACATCGATGGTAATGGATTAAACATCAAAATTATACGACAGCAAATGTATGACGTCTCGTTAGTTGTGTTTATCAACAATTCATCGCATTTGTGACGTCGAACAATAAAAAACTATGATATCTTATGTCAAATGTACAAATATTCTTGTTCTTGGCATAACTTGATTTGTAGATTCGAGTTGAAACTGTGGTTCCTTGTCATGGTTGAAGTTATTTTGAGTTGAAGAGTTTTCAGTCTCCATGGTTTTCTTTTTTGAATGAGAAATAGAATTGCACATGATGCTGGATGAGACGAATTTTATGTTTGTATTTCACATGGTATGTCTTAGACTTAATTTCTGGTGCTGGTGAATTACACGATGATGGTAAAAAAGTGTTAACATGCCTATGCAAGTCTTCACGACTCTCGAAATGATAGATTATTATGTCAAAGCTACCAACTGATCATTTTTTAAAATGATATATAAAATTATTTGGGTGTTCAACGTTGTGCATAAAATTCTCCTTCTAACACCGTCTAATAAATTGCACATGTAAACTTCCTTGTGCTTAAAGGAGTTGGTCGCATGGGTTGGCCCTCTAACCCATTTGCCATAAGTAACTAATATAGCGTAGCTAACCCACCTACCATATAATTAAATTTGTGCATTAACTTAATACTAGATATACATTTTTTTTTCTTCGTATTAATACATAAAAAGAAAAAAGAATTGGAAAGAGATCCTCTCTGGATCTCTTCCACCAAATTTACCCAATCAACAAATCCGAACCTTTGAAATTTGATCCAACAGTTAAAAACATGAGGCCGTTTAAAAGTTATAATAACTTTAACCGTTAAATTAAATTTCATAGATCTAAATTAAATGATTGGATGAATTTGATAAAAAAATCCGAAGATAATCATTTTCCAAAAGAATTGACCTCATTTTATATAACATAATAAAAGTCGAATTTTTATCGTGAATACATAATGCATCCGGCTAAGATATTTTGATTTTCAGCGTGTGACAAATAAAATTTTGTTGACTGTGACATGAGGGATGGTATAAGTCAACGGTAAATAATGAAGAGGGAGAGAGAGGAGGGAATAAATGGTATACCAATATCTTGTCCCTCTGTCTATATATATCAAGGTTTCTTATCCTTTCCTACCTTGTAAAGATTCCCTTTTCCTAAAGCTTCTCAAGAACCCTCACAATATATATAGCCCAACAATTCAACCAAAAATAAAAGAAGATATATTCCATCCTTCCAACTTAGTAATTTTCATGGCTGCAGAACCCTGCTCATCATCACCATCAAGTTCCTCATCATCTTCAAACCTAAGAATCACAGTTGAAAGAAACCCTTCTGAATCTCGCTTATCCCAACTGGACATCAAGTGCTGGCCCAAGTAAGTCTCTCACCTCCCCCTCTCTCTCACTCGGTAAATCGAGGATTAAGCGAGATTAGCTCTTCAGTGCCCCCGAAGGCACGAGGTTTGCCACTCTCAACCCTCAAGACGAGAGGACCACTCCACTCTCTCTCTTTCTCACTCCCGATAGAGGGTTAAGCGTGATTAGCTCCTGAGTGCGGTCAAAGGCACAGAGCTTCCATCTCTCTCTCTCTCTCTACAGAATATATAACTTGGTATTGTTTGTTGATTTATTTCTGTTTATGTTTTTGTTTTGGGGTTATGAATTCACAGATGGGGTTGCTCGCCGGGGAAGTACCAGCTGAAGTTTGATGCGGAGGAGACGTGTTATTTGTTGAAGGGAAGAGTAAAGGCGTATTATCCAAAAGGGTCGTCGGAATATGTCGAGTTTGGAGCTGGGGATCTTGTCACCATCCCAAAGGGACTCACCTGCACTTGGGATGTTTCTCTTGCTGTTGATAAACACTACAAATTCGAATCTTCTTCTTCTTAACCATTATTATCATGAATTAATCATGATTATTGTCTTCTTTTGCTCATAATTTCAGAATTTTTTTTTTTTGTTTGTTTGTTAGGGTTTGTGAATTTTTAGAGAGAGATCGATATGTTCGAGTAGTAGTCAAGGGAAGGAATACAATTAGTCAATGCATGTCCCATTGGAACCAACCCTCTTTTACGTATTGGATATTAGCTTTTAATGCTCCTTTGACTGGTCAAACAGTATATGTTTAAAAATAAAATTAAAAAAAACATCCTCTTTTGTGGGTAGTGATTTAGACACCCGCCTGTTCTTCTGAGTTGGTACAACAATCGAGTTCAAATCTTCTGCAACCGTTTTTATACTGACGGAGAGAACTAGACAAATCAAACTTGGAATCTCGGATGCAACCATGCATGGTTAAAATGATTTAAATCATTGTCTTACAAACAAGACAAATAGGAAATTGATTAAGATTCTTATTTGTATGCGCGACTACAATTAACAATCTCGACAAACAGTCTGACAACACAATGTATCGACTCACCTAGCAAGAATATATCACCTCAACTCACAAAATAACATCTAACGGTCCAAAAAAAGAATTATAAATGACGGATCAATAGAAATACGTATGATTTCATTAACAATCTGACAATCCAACGCCTAGTTATCCATTTTGTTTGTTTAGCTGGATATAGGTCTAGTATAACTAGCTGGTGACGCAAGAAAATCATACAGGATTTTTGGGACTTCTTTGAATTCTAGACATACAAAAGCAGTCTCCATATCAAAATTGCACTTCACAATTTGATACGGTTACACGAACACAAAATGGGCTTATGAACGGTCTCTTAATTGATCAAACACGGCTTTATGTACAAGCACGAAACTTCAATCTCGCTTCGCCATCACCCGTAAATGCATAAACTCCGCCATCAACCTCAATGAAGCTGGTTGTGCCATCTTTTAGGACCCCTGACGCCAGCTTCCGCTGCTGATTAGATCTATATGATTTGAGAGAAGCACGCACAGGGTTAGAACCATGTGGCTCCAACTGCAGAAGCTGTTTTATGGATTTGCTTTCCCAATATCTACATTGTCATGGATCCTGCAACCAAAACACCATTCAAACAGAAGGTGTAAGGTGGACAATTCTCCCAAAACACGGAATGTGCACTGCTCATAAAATCTGGATTGCACCGAGTTACTAAAAACAATCTCAGTTGGTAAAATGCATTTTGTATGGTCCGCAGAGTACTCAAAGCAAGAATTCAAGTCATGCAGGGAGGCGAAAATGAGATGGTACACGTTCTAGTCTAGTTTTTTTTAGAACTTAGCACCTTCTGAATTACTAGACATGGAAAATATAGAACAAAACCAAATACCAGTACTGGAACCCTAATGTATTACAAGCCAAACAAACACAAATACAGGTCAAATTTTTAAGCCAATTTATACGATCCAAAACCATCTCCATACAAAATGTTGACCAAATCCAGAACTTTAACCAGTTAAATAAATAAATAACCCTCAATCTATCACAATTTATCATACCAGTTATACCTCCCCTCCCCCACCGTCCAAAAATAAACAAAAGAGAACAAAAACCGATAAAAACCCAAACCCAAGTTTACAAATGAATATAAAGATAAGCATGCAAACATTGAAAATATAGGAAAATACATCTACCTGAAGGAAAAAGGCTAGGCTTCTGGACTTTATAAAAGATGCTCAGCAAGCAATTCTCTGAACCATTTCCCTCAACATCTGAACAGAGAATAGGAATTCAATTCTAGTGAGATTATTATTATTATTATTATTATTATTTTTGAGAGAGAGAGAGAGAGAGAGAGAGAGAGATGTCAAAGTGAAGTTCCAAAATTGCATGCAGTGAATAATCGAGTCCAAATAGGTCATTTTGTTTGTTCTTGTTTTCCTTTTTGGGGTAATAAAGATTCCATATGGTACGACCATATGGTCCATTTGATTTCAGGCTTAAATCATCCTTTTACGCATTTATAACCAAGGTCTTAAATGGATGACCCAACACCCATTTATTCAGAGCAGGTAACTGGTACCGGCATATATATCAACACGACAATTGACAACAAACATTATATTTTTTCAACCAACACATAAACACCAACTTTGATCACGTAACAAATGTAAAGATCTTCAAATGGTAACATTACCACCTGCCAAACCCAGCAACCCAACTAATGACTTTATTGACCACTTATAAATGACGCAAGGAAAACTCAAAAAGAAGCATGAAAGGAAGAATATGCTACAGCCTTGCTGACTATACCGCAACAGCCGTATTTTCCTCTGTAAAGTAATTTGGTCCAACGAAGTTTTCATCACGAGCACCATCAAACTGGAGTACCCTAAGCTTCCCTTCCTGCAATTCATGAAAATTAGCATTTAAATGGGCAAACAAAACCTTCCCAAAAAAGAACAAAAGGGCAGCAGATTGATCATTGCAAGATTTCTGAAACATCAGAAGCACACCTTGGTCCCATAAACCAGACCTCCACCAGCAAAGGGATGAAAGCAAGCAACATTAACCTCATCCTCTGCACTGGGAAGTACTCTCACAAGTTCCATATCTGAAACTCTGTAAACCTAAATAAAGAAAGAAATGATGGTAATTTAAGAGTCCGACAAAGTAAAACTTTAACAACAGTAGTAAACAACATGCCAACTGAGCAATGTATTAAAAGCGTGAGGCGTGGGCGAGGCGTCCGAGGGATAGCCCAGCCTAGGCGTGAGGCGTGAGACAAAGCCTCACGGGACCTAAATTTTTTAATATATAGACTGAGCATACACATATATTATATTAAAAAATAAGAAGATTATATATTATAAATACATATACACACATATATATACATATATTATATTATATATGTAAAATAGAGGTATGAGGTAGTTAAAACCCTA
>JADOBS010300959.1:0-11381 GCA_015708375.1 Cydonia oblonga
AGATTTCTCAACTCACTTTGTTCTTGAGTTGAGTCTTGGTTCACCCAACTACTAGGCTTTGAATTTCATGGGTAAAGTTTTGTTTTTGAGTGCATACAAGCATGATTCCACCTTTAATTGTTAATTGAATGTTGTAGATGTTGCTCAAATGAACTTGTTTTCAAAAATATTTCCTTCAAGTGGTATCAGAGCCTAGGTCTAGTAGTTGGCGAATCCCTTTGGGTTTTGTAGTTCATAGTCTTTGATTTGAATGTTGTAATTGTTACAAGCTTTATTCTTGCCTCTTTGAATGTAATTTTTTCTAGAAAATTTGTCATCTCAAATGATGTAGATGTAGTTCATATGAGCATGAATTTTGGAGCTAAAATTTGGTGCCATGTTTTTGGGGAAATTCGGCCAAATCCAATGGGTTGATTTTTGGGTTCATATTTGTCTTGTTAAAATTGTTTTAAAGTGACATTAGGAACCCCTATGTACCCTAGTATGGTAGTATGTTATTTCCCTTAAGTTTGAGAGTTTTTGGGTGAAAAATGTTCATGAAGCTTTTAAGGGTTTTCATGGATGTTCTTCATTGTTCTTGATATGTTCTTGGCAAGAACAAAAAGGTTGTTGTTTTGAGTCAAAAAGGGTGTTTGTGTACATAAAGTCTTTGTTTTGTGTTGGTTGGTGTGACTTTTCAATCATCATGATTTTTTGAAAAAGTTATTGAAAGTTGTAAATGTGTTTGAATTTTTGTACATGATTGGTACTTCTGTTATACACCCATACCTTTTCACTATTCACACCATACCAATCACTTACACCTTTTCAATCACTTTTCAAACAATTCAACTCACACGCATCCTCACCTTTCACCTACCAAAACCGGCCACTCCTCAAAGGGAGTGATTTTGGGGCTTTTATACAGTTACATAAAGTTCTGACACTTTTATGTATTTGTACTTTGACCCGAAAGTTTATGTTTTTACAAAGTGGATTTGTAGGATTCTAAACCATGTGCTACACCATGTCTACCTTATCATAGGCTACTCAAAGATGATGGGAAAACTTATCACAGTCTCGAACAATATAAGAGTGTTGTTGGAGCACTTCATTACATCACTTTTACAAGACCTGACATTGTTTTTTAGTAAATCAAGATTGTCAATTCATGCACAATCCTATGGTTTCTCAAATGATTGCAGTTAAAAGAATCATTCGATATCTCAAAGGTACATCTACGTATGGTATTCATTTCAAACCAGGACCAATGCATCTACAATCTTATAGTGATGCAGATTGGGTAGGTGATCCAAATGATAAGAGATCAACTTTAGGTTTTGTAGTGTTTCTTGGTTCAAATCCTGTTTCTTGGGTCTTAGAAATAACATACAGTTTCTCGATCTTCCAAAGAAGCTGAGGGCTCTAGCAATCACTGCTGCTGAACTTGCCTAGATTCGACAACTCTTCTATGATGTTCATATTCCTTTATATTCATCACCAATGATATATTGTGATAATGTTTCAGCCTTTGCACTCTCCACAAACCCTGTGTTTCATGCTAAGTCAAAACACATTGAAATAGACTACCACTTTGTACGTGAGAGAGTTACTCAAGGAGATCTTCAAGTTCAACATGTATCCTCTACAGACCAATCAACAAACATTATTACAAAGGGCTTATCTGCACCATCGTTCCAACAACATTGTAGCAATCTCATGCTCAATTCCCTCGAGCATCAGATTGAGGGGGATGTAAGAATGATGAAATACAAAACTGCGACCCAAGTGAGAAGGTAATAAATGGTCAGATCAATGCCACTTGTCAAGAGATTAAATAGGTTGTTATATGTAGTTAGTTGGAATCTGTTTTTTTTTATATTTTTTTTATAAGATTTGTTAGAGATATAATTAGTTAGTATAAGGAGGAGGTTAGAGTAACTTGCTTTGCAAGTCTTGTAACAACAACACCTATATAGGTGATCATTGTAATCCATTGAGTAATCAATCAAGAAAACATTTCGCTACAAATCTCTCTTTCTCCCTTTTCCTCTCTCTATCTATTTTTGTTTCTGCATTTTACAGCAATCTTCATACATCATTCATACATGTTTATGTTACACCTTTTGGCAAGAAATATAAACAACCATCATTTGAAAATACATTATCTAGCCTTCTTGTATAATAGTAATGTAACAGATTAAGAAAACAACCAAGATTTCAAGTCTTTGGACAAGAAAACAGTCAACTTAATTCTCGTTAAAATTTTATATCTTAAAAATCTCAAACCATTCATACATTCATCTCTTTGGAAAAGAATATTGACATGTTATGTGTTTTAAAATCATAATTTATATAATTCAGTTCTTGAAGTCTTTTTACTTTACTGAAAAACATATGTACAATGGTATACACTACAAAATCTCGCTCATAAGTTTTTCCTAAAGAAGTAAATGTTAGTGTAGAAAATACTATCGTAAAACACTTTATTGTTATGATTGCAACCATCTGACGAAGCCGAAAAACATTAGGCAAATAAGTCAGAAACATCAGTAAAGTAAATCCCAAAAACCTATCAATCATAAAATATTTTTTGGTCAAAACTAATTAAGCAATTTTTAACTCAAAATTACCTCAAAATTCAAGTGGCCGTGAAAACAATTCATTTAATTATGCATGTTTATATGGATGTGGAAAGTGACAATCCATCCCAACTGTGGCTAATGGCCAAACTTAAGAAAATTCCCATCCATTCAAGGTAGATAAGGAAGAGCAAGGAATGCTAGATAAACATTCCCTTGAAAAACAAATGAGGAAATACATGTGTTAAATCACAGTCCTAGTCAATGCCAACTTTTGTGTTTATCCTTCTTTATAAATTTGAATTAAACTGTTAGTTAGTATCCTTGAAGAGAGAACAATGTAATCTATATATTACTTAGACTAGAACTTTTTGTACTCATGTATATTTACACGGCAAGATTAATCACAATACTCACAACTTCGGCAAATACTGCTTTTACCTTCTTGTTCTTCACCTTCACATGGTATCAGACTTTCATAACATGTTGCTCTATAATCAGCACCGCCTAAACGCTCTCCAAAACATGTAGGTCCAGATGCAATGAACAATCCAAACAAGCACACATGCTCAACCAAATAAAGTATACAGAACATCCAATATAGAACATAACACATAGGCACAATAAAAACAACGAGGGGGAAAGTAGTTGTAAGTCACCTGAACATGCTCTTTTGTCAATGGAGGAATATTTGCAATCAGTCGGTCCCCATCCACTTTAGGATTTAACCCCAATGGAGATTCAACAATAACAGTCTCTAAGTTTGATAAGGCTTCATGAGCCTGAGCTTGAAGATGCAAGTTTTCCAATTCCAATGGCCTATACGAGCTCATAGGCCAAATGACACCAACTTGCCGTGTCTTTGTCACGTATAATCGAAAACATCGTCGCCTCTACCACCATGGCCGAGACCAACTGCAATAAGATATTCTTGTAGGCACCGCTATCTTGGCTTCGTTTCATCGTTGATAGGAGCAAAAGGCTTAGAAATTGAATAACAATTCCATATATCCTTTCCCAGACCAAAATTTCCATAAAATCCCGCTTTGGTGAAGATTTAATAAACATTTGTCCAATTGTTAAAATTGCGTGATGGTTTATTCCTTTAGCCAAGCTCCAACAAAACCAAGACACCATTGAGCAAGACTTTGGGAGTGATAATTTCAAATTGGGCAACATGCTTGAACCACCCATGCATGATGGAATTTGAAACTCAAATTCAAAAGATCCAAAACCCAACTCCATCAACCACACGAACACAACAGTAAACAAAAGAGAAAACCTTAAAATTACATATGCATTGTATCACATACAACAGGTAAATTGTTATCAGAATATATGTATTGCATCATTTAAAATTACATATGCATTGGATCACATACAACAGGTAAATTGTTATCAGAATATATGTATTGCATCATTTAAAATAACATATGAGGAGATGAAGAGAGAGAAAGAGAAGATTGCACAAGTAGTAGTACCTAGTGAAGAGAGTGAATGACGTCATAGTCAAGAACGCTGAGAGTTCGGCAGCACCGTAATGACAAATGCAAAGAAAATGGATGATAAGAGTTGAACAAGAAATATTGGCATTTTCCGCAGACAAAGAGACAAAGAGTGCTCGGGTGAAGATTTCTCTGGAAAAGGATCCTCGAACCTCAGCACAGCTCCCCAAGGGATTGGCACTTTGGATGTGTAGTCAGGCTCTTGCTTGTTGATGTGCTACAAGAAGAGGACATAGTTAGTTTTGAAAGGTGCCTTTATAGGGCCTTAGGTGTAAGCCTTGAGGCTCGCAATCAAAAGTAACTGAGTGCTAGGCATGCCACTGCTATCTCAGTATAGCAGATGTAGAACAAGTGTGTTTAGTTGATTACTTGCGCCCCAAGTTACTCGAATTTCTTGCTACCACATGATTGTCATGCATGGGTTAAGTCCACATTAAGTTCTTTTTCTTGCCTTGTAAATAAGGACTTTTAGTTCATAGTCTTGTATGTTCGAATAAAGGGAGTCCAAATCCTCTTACATCATTTGTTTGGTCATAGATTACTTTTAATGAAAACATACCCATTAAGCTAAACATATCCAGATGCAATTGAGACTCTTAAGATAGGAACACTGATGGAAATAACTTGAATACATACTGGAGAATGCATTAAGTAATAGATCTACAAATTTAGAAAACAAACAAAGAGCCTTAGGCAAGATTTCACCTTTTCTGGCAAGGTTAAACCTCTTGCAATCGCTTCTCTTTGAATTAACAGGGGTTTATGTGCTAAAAAGGGATGGATGGTAAACAAGTTTACACAAAAGAATCGATACTACATCACTGAGGGAGATAGCAGAGCTTTAAACTAGACAAGAGATAACTTGTCGCTAAAAAGGATTGAATATGGATTGATTTCAGCTTTTGGATGCAAATCTAGCTTGAGAACAAAGTTTGTATGTTTGTTTGTTTGATTGGTTGAGTATCTTTGTCTATGGGGCCCCTTCCTCCTTTTATAGGCAATTTAGCTCGACTGCTATAACTTTGTTCTTGCTCGAAAGCACCTAGAGGGTAGTGAGCCATCAGCTTTTTACTTGGAATGGCACTAGAAAGTGTTATTTGGCTAGTAGTAGGTTAGTCTCCATCACTTGTCACTTTAATGGTAAGCACATGGCTTGCATCTTGGCTAAGAAGGCTTCAATTTGCCTTTAGGCTTGGTGCTGGGCTTCGGGCAAGTCCCCTTTTAGTTGGCATCCTTGGGCTTTCCTCCATTTAAGTCCAATGTTCAAATATTAACCCAAACAGTGCCCCATTTAATCATTGTTGAGTTTGCAACCCAAGATGCTAATAATGATTAAATAGTCGTCGCACTCCTTCACTCGGGACTTGCACCATTTAAAACAGCCTTTTGTTTAACAAAACCTTTGCACCAACCCACGCATTCCATCGTTAATTAACCACCCACTATATAATCCTCACTTAAACTCGTCGGCAAAGTACCTTCAAACCTTCGAATTCCCAGAACTTCCTAGAATTCTTAGAGCATTTAGACTTTCCAGAAACTCATCTCGTTCTTCAGTTCTTGCCCTCTAATTTCAACTTCCTTCCCATCTTCTCCTCAAAATCATCCAATGGCACCCAAAGTTGCTCGAACTCAATCTTTCTGCGAATTTGGTGATGGCCTTTCCACCATGCACCATTTACTCATTGGTCTGCATCGCCCTCGAGCAGGCCTGCACATTAAAGTCTTCTTCGAGGAAGGAGGAGTGCACTCCTTAGGACCTGCATGGACTTCTATGGCATTGAGGAGTAGTCGAACAACTTTAATCATACCAGTAGATTCCACTTGTGAATATAAAGCTATCTTCCCTTGCACTGATATCCACAAGCCCAGACTTCCTCATAGCTTCTGCTTTCTTGATCACTTCATCATCATAAGTGTATGCTTCGGGATCAACTACCACAACCTTGTTGGTTATAGGATCAATGTCAAAGACTCTAGTAGGACTTGTGGAAGAAGGCTCTGCTATGGAGGCAAAGATTACAAATGTGTCTTATAAAATTAAGAGGTTGGAGGAGCAACTATCTGTACTTAAGGCTGAATAAGCAACCTTAACCAACCAGCCTCACCAAAAGATTGAAGAGGTCATGAAAGTAAATGTTGAAGATGCTGAAGCACAATTATCTAATAGTAACATTGCTTTCGAGGAGTCTGGTAGAATCTTCAATATCATGTAGACATACCATTGTAGGATAGCTACACTAGCCAAGGATGTAAAACTATTGACCTGATTCTTATGTAACTTCAACATTCAATGAAATGAAAATGACTTCTTTAATCCACTTTAGCTTGCATTTCCTCCTTGAAACTCAACTATGATGAGCATATAAGCTGACTTTTGGATCTCTTACAATGTCTAAACTTCTTCAATGTAACAATCCCTAACATCCCACAAGGTTGGGTGATATTTCTTCAAAAAGTTAGCATTAACTGGATGTCTATGTAAGCTTCCCTCCAAATCTGCCAAGTAATATCCTCCCCTATCTAGTATTTGGTGAATAATAAAATGACCTTCCAAAGTAGGACTTTATTTCCCAAAGCCTCTAACTTGAGCTTCTAAAGGCAAGATTGCCTTCCATACTATTTCTCTTTCCATGAAGTTTTTCAACTTCAAATATTTATTAGAGGCTCGGATGACAGTTCTCTTTCCTTCTTGAATCTTGTTCAAAGCTTCCATTCGGGCTACATCAAGATCTTCAACTTCTTGACACATGGCCTGAATATAGTCTTTACCGTGCAGGCCAAACTGGTTTTGAATCCTGACAGAACTCACATTTATCTCCATAGGGAGTACAACATCCTGCCCGAAGGTTAAAGCATAAGGAGTAGTTCCAGTTGTTGTCCTCTTGGAAGTTCCGTAAGCCCACAAAGTCTCTCCTAATTTCTCTTGCCACTTCTCTGGACTCTCGACCACCATTCTTTTGATAATGTTCACCAAGACCTTGTTCTTGGCTTCTGCTTGACCATTTGACTGAGGGTAGTAAGGACTAGACTGAATCATCTTTATCTTGAACTTATTTGCAAACTCCTCGATTCCCCTGAAATAAAAGATGGCCCGCGGTCTGCGACAATTGTCTCGGGCACCCTAAATCTGTGCAAGATTTTGGTTTCAATGAACTTCTTGACTGCAGTTGAAATGATAGTATTCACAGTTGAACCTCTACCTACTTGGTGAAGTCATCCATTGCCATTACTATGAACATGTGTCCTTTGCTAGAGGCTGGGTGAATTTTTCTGATGAAGTTCATTGCCCATCCTCTGAAGGGCTAAGGCTTGACCACGAGTTTCAAGGGTACTGAGGGCACATGTTGGAGAGGTCTATGTCTTTGACACTTTTCACACCCTCGGGCATTAGCTTTGCTGTCTTTCTCCATCTCGGGCCAGAAATAGCCATATCTTCTAAGCAACCATCTCATCTTAGTTCCAGCTTGATGTGCCCCATAGATTCCTTCATGTACTTCAGCCATTACCCTCATTGATTCTTCTTGACCTAAGCATTTTAGCAACAATCCATATGGAGCTTTTCTTAGTAGATTTTCCTCCCACAAAACAAACTTAGTTGCTTGTCGTCTATTTTTCTTACTTGTGGGGAATGATGGATCTTTCAAATACTGAACAATAGGTGTCATTCAATCCTCTATCTTCATTTCTTCAGTCATCACATCTAGGCTGAATCCCCTTTCAAAGATAAAAGGGAGATTTCTGTTCTGAACTTCTATATCCCCTTTAAACTTCCTCTCTTAGATCTACGCTCTAGAAGCCAATTGTGCCATCTCATTGGCAATTGCGTTTAACTCTCTGGGGATATGGCTGACTGATATTTCAGTGCCCCAATAGCCCAATAACTGTGTAGATACCAAATAATAACATGCCATGATAATGTGTATGCCCTTGTATTCTCCATTTAACTGATTGATCACCAATTCTGAATCACCAAACACCTCGACTTCAGTTGCCCCCAACTATATTAAGATTTCTAGGCTAATTATCAATGCTTCATACTCTGCCCGATTGTTAGTAGTCTATTGATAATCCAAGATGAATGAATAACAATGGTGAGTACCTTTGGGATTAATGATGACAATCCCCAACTCTAGCATCATTTTGAGGGCAAGAACCATCCAGAGGCTAGTTATTCTTTTTTATCCCTTGTTGGATCCATCCTTCTTTGCCCGAGAAGGCTTTGTTTGGCGGGATCCACACACTGGCGACTTTGAGAGTTCCTGGGATCTTGATAATCTCATCTTGAGACTCTTAGTGCTGAGCCAAGAAGTCTTCAATTACTTATCCCTTGATCGCTTTTTGAGTCACAAATTGAAAGTTGAACTCTAATAGTGCTAGAAACCACTTTCCAATTTTCCCAGTTAGCATTAGTTTTGACAACATGTACTTGATCACATTAATCTTGGCAACAATGTGGATGTGGGAAGGTAACATATAATGTCTTAGTTTGCAGGCAGTGAAGTACAGAGCCAAACACAACCTTTCTAGTGGAGTATATCTTGTTTCTACCTCAGTAAGGATTCTATTGAGGTAGTAAATTGCTTGTTCCTTCCCACCTTCATTATTTTGGGCCAGCAAGCTTCCCATTGACTTTTCAGAGGCAGAAATATAAAGCTTTAAAGGTTTCCCTCTCTAAGGTGGCATGAACACTAGTGGAAAGGCTAAGTAAGCCTTTATTCTGTCAAAAGCTTCTTGGTGTGGTGGGCCCCACCTAAATTCTTCCTTGTCTTTCAATCTCAACAAAGGAGTTAGCGGCTGAATCTTACCCACCAAGTTAACAATGAATCTCCATAAGAAGTTGATCTTCCCCAGCAGCCTTTGCAGTTGCACTTTATTGGTGGGGATAGGTGATTCCATTATTGCCCGAGCTTTATTTTTGTCGACTTTTACCCCTCTTTAATGAACATGGAATCCCAAAAAGTTGCCCAACCTTACCCCAAAAGCACATTTCTTAGGGTTCATTTTTAGCTTATGGATCCTCATTCTTGTTAAGGCTTGTCTGAGATCTACCAAGTGTTGTTCTTCAGTTTTAGATTTCACCACGATGTCATCAATGTATACTTCCATGCTATGGCCGATCAAGTCATGAAAAATGACATTCATCGCTCTTTGATAGGTTGCTCCAGCATTTTTTTAGCCCGAATGGCATTACGAAGTATTTATATGCTCCAACATGACATGGGCACCTAAAAGTTGTTTTGTGTATATCTTCTTTAGCCATTTTTATCTGATTATAACCATCATTCCCATCCATGAAGAATAAGACTTTGTGTTTGGTAACTGCATTTATGGATAAGCCAGCCATGGGCATAGGATATTCATCTTTAGGAGTCAACACAATATCGAACAACATTAGTTATAGCCTTTAATACATGTACAATGTTGGCCAACCACTCGACATATTTGGAGGGCCTAATAAATCCAGCCTTTACCAGTCTCTCAATCTCTTCTTTTATTTTTTCTTCGATCTTTTTTGACATCCTCCGTGGTGCTTGCTTCACAAGTTTATATCCCTCCTTAATAGGCATTATGTGTTCTACTAAGGTTGAATCTAAACCTGGCATCTCGGTATAATGCCAAGCAAAACAGTCTTTAAACTCATGCAGAAGACTGATTATCTTTGCCCGAACTTCAACTTCCAACAAGCCACTGATCTGTATAAGCCTTGGATCTCCCTTAGTCCCCAAATCAATGGTTTCTAACGGGTCTTGTACCTTTGGTGGTGGCTTGTCAGGCTCTGTACATAAGAATTTGACTAACTCTGGACTCTCAAGCACTATCTAGGTCATATATACATTTAGCCATTTGGATAGCTGTTTCCAACTCCTTTCCAAAAAAAAATTTCACTTTTGTTCTGGTTGCTTGAAGCTTCTTCCTTTTGTTCTTCTGCCAATTTCTCTCTTTCCTGCTTATTATTTCTTCCATACACCAACAATCTTTTGATTAAGAACCTAACTGCAACTACTTGGTCCTTTCTTCTTTGTTCTGACATTACTGGTGTTGGTGAATTGGGACAATATGGGGTATATCCCATTCTTCCATGGTGAGGAATAATCATTGCTTCAAAAGCTTTTGTGCCGTCACTTTAGTAGGGCGGCCGTTCTCATCAGCTCCTAAGTATTGAAGAATCTCAATACTAGGATTATAAAAGTTGGCTTCTGCCACATTGGCAGTGGGGATGAATGGTTGTGACTCGACCTCCACCATCTCCCAAAATTCGGGTCTCATGGCTCATTCATCATGGTAAACCGCTACTTGTTGATGCAGGATGGAAGGCACAGAGAGACTCTGATGAATCTAATCTTGGCCTAGTAAAGCTCCATAGGTGGAACTATTATCCACAACAAAGAAGGCTAGCATGATTTGTTTGGAGCCCAAGTCAAGCTCCAGGGGTAATATCCTATGAGTTCTAGTGATAACTCTAGAGAAACTGGAAACTATTAAATCCGTGGGGAAGAGATCTTCCTCACTTTTACACACCTTTTTCATTTACTTATATGGTAACAGATTGACCGCAGCTTCTCCAGCAATCGAAACCCTCTTGAAGGGTACTCCCTCCAGATGAGCAGTTACATAAATAGTCTTGAGATGGTTGGCTAGGGTCAAACTTGGGTGACTGAAGACCATTTTGTCTAAGTACACTTTCTCGAGCTCTTTTTTTGTGAGCTCGGGCAACCTATTTTGCCTGAGTCTTCTTTTCTCGCTTCTTCAACACTAATATGTGCCATTATAGGTTTTGTTGCCAAGTAATCATCATGCTTGAGATCAAACATGGCAGACAGAACAAATGTCATGTTTACATGGAAGT
The DNA here is from genome assembly GCA_015708375.1 of Cydonia oblonga. Classification (NCBI taxonomy): domain Eukaryota; kingdom Viridiplantae; phylum Streptophyta; class Magnoliopsida; order Rosales; family Rosaceae; genus Cydonia; species Cydonia oblonga. Next base: position 10,917 of record JADOBS010300959.1, read on the forward strand.
TGCTAAGTTCAGGTAAGTCCTCTTTCTTGCCCCCAATGTGGTCCATAAATTCATCTAACCAGGCTTGTGCTTTTTTTGCAATAATCAGCTCGAACACTCTTTCTTCCTGAGTTATGCCAAAGTTCTATGCCTGCACTAGGTTCTCATAGAGAGTATCAACCAGCAACGATGGAGGCATTCCTCTCTCAGGCAAGATAGTTCCAAAACATATTGGTTCCGGGCTCCATCCTGGTGTTGGTATCATTACCATATCTGTTGGAGATATGCCCTGAAAGTCAATCTTTGGAAGAAACCTTTCAGGACAGTGTCTATATGTATAGATATCTCTTATACATCATAAAGGCAAAGTCACTTATTAGGACTATCTCAATAAACGATATACGTCCTAAATGGTGAATCCATGGACAATGGATCGATGGAAGAAGTAATCTAATGATGTTAGATTGCAGAGACCTTCTTCACATA
>JADOBS010300960.1:0-11383 GCA_015708375.1 Cydonia oblonga
AACATTTATATGAGACAGCTTAAAACAATAATCTTTGCCCTCTACATTAAACTAGATTAGTTTAACATGTGAAATGTCCGTAAAGTATCATCATATGATTGGTTTTAGGGCACATTTCCAACAATGTTTTGGCTAATTGCATTCTACGTATTAATGTCTAAGATATAAGGAAAATCGGTAATTTAATTGGAAGCCTAGGAATTGAACTAGAATTATAAGTTAATCCAGCTTTTTAGTCCGACACTACACTAAACACTTTACTAAGTTAATCCAATTTAGTCTAATCTAAACTAGTCAAACTTAGTTCATGAAGCTAGTTCAGTTCAAGATACTCCGGTATGGGAAAAGACCAAAAATATATTAAATAAACACTTAAATTTCTCTACCGTTGGATTAGATCCGACGGTGGTTGACGGGGACAGAAGTCGCTTATACGATCCAACACGTGCCACGCACATGTCTTGATTCCATTGCGATATAAATAAAACCTCACCGGAACTCCCGAGAGCGTTCCAAAATTCCGAAATTCCGAAATTCCAAGATCCCTCGATCCAAAAACCCAAACGAAAAATCAAAAACAAAAACAAAGCCAAAATCAATCGAATTTGACTAGGTTTAATTTCAATTTTATATGCAAAAACAACAATGGGACACGGTATTTTTCAGTTGTTTTCCTGAATTTTATTTTTAATTTCATTCAGAATTTAAGATAGATTAGCGGTGCTAATTGTTGTTTCAATCCTTCAGGTGATAAAGGAGGCAGACCCAGTAAGAAACCCAAATTCTCCGCCAAGGTTTTTGTTTTTGATTTGTTCTTAAACTTAATTTTCCCAATTGTTTCTGTAATTTTACATAAATTTCTTACGATTTATTGCTCACAACATCAGCTGTTGTATGCAATTGCAGGAAATTGCTCACGTGGAAGACGACGACCCATATTACGGCGGCGAAGATGTCGACGATGATCCTCGCGACGGTACTGAAATTACTTTCTCTTTTGGAAATTAGTTTTTGATTTTTCTGATGGGCTTTGGTTGCTTTGAATTAATTTGGGTGAATTTTGACTGTCATTGGTCGATTAAAGGTGAAGGGAAAAAGAGGGATTTTACCAAATTAGAACTGAAACCTGACCACGCAAATCGGCCTTTATGGGCTTGCGCTGATGGCCGGATATTCCTCGAAACCTTCTCTGCTTTGTACAAACAAGCTTATGATTTCCTAATTGCCATTGCGGAACCCGTTTGCAGGTACCCTTTTTTGAGTGCAGACGAAATTCTAATTGTTGGCCGGGTTCTTTGTTTTGTTGAATTATGCAAAATTTTATAATGTATGTGGGTTTGGTTAATAGGCCAGAGTCGATGCACGAGTACAATTTGACCCCACATTCGTTGTACGCGGCTGTGTCAGTTGGTCTTGAGACAGAAACCATCATTTCTGTTTTGAATAAACTGTCAAAGACCAAGCTCCCTAAAGAAATGATTGAATTTATACACGGTTCTACTGCCAATTACGGCAAAGTGAAGCTCGTGCTTAAGAAGAATAAGTATTTTGTCGAATCCCCATTCCCAGAGGCAAGCTTTTTATGCCTTTACATTTTTCCAGTTATATTATGGATACAGATTTGTTTGGTTATTGAGCTGTTCTTGGAAACGGTTGCAGGTATTGAAGACATTGCTTAAGGACGAAGTTATATCTAGAGCAAGGCTTAACTCTGAGGTTTGCACATTGATTTTCCTATAATCTTTTTGATTGCATGCGTTAATTATTAATATATATTGTTTCTCCAAGTCTTCATCAGTAATGTGTGTTAACTTCTTACTTGCATATGTGGATCATTATATTGAAACTATTTAGTTTGTAAGAGTAGTTTTCTTTGATTTCCCCAGTGTGTGATGTGCATGGAAAAACCTATTTCAACATTGATATAAATTGGAGTTCTTTTATAGGGTTCTCGTGGAGTTGATGATTTTACCATTAGCAAAACAATGGGTGAAATTGGAGCTGGTCCCAGTGATTTACTAAATGAAGCAGAACTGGCTGCTGCGGCTGAAGAAAAAGAAACTCATGCATTTGAAATTGATCCTTCACAGGTAGATTGTTTGTGATTTGAAAAATGATGCCCCTTGTTTCTCATTGTTAGCCTGTCTCCCTCTAGGTCACGCTTGGTATTAGAGTCACAGTTTAGACTCTTACCCCTACACTATCTTCTTGAAAATGACACCCTTGGTTATGCATATTTCCTGCTGCACCGTGTTCCCATCTATTAGGTTGATAAGTACCTAGATTTCATCACAATAAACAGAGAAAGCAATCATTGAATGTCAATGTATTGCCTTCTCGTGAGACTTTCTTTATCTTATAATTTTCATTGGATGATATGTGCATTAGATCAGCATGCTTTTGTATGATTGTCAGGTTGAAAATGTTAAGGAACGTTGCTTGCCAAATGCTTTGAACTATCCGATGTTGGAGGAGTATGACTTCAGAAATGATACAGTGAGTTAATGACCAAGTTTCTCCCTGCACAGAATTATTAGTTGGTGATAAATCAACCATTTTTTTTGTTTTTTGATTTTCATCAAAACCATCACTCTTTTCACACTGCAGGTTAACCCTGATCTAGATATGGAACTAAAGCCTCAGGCTCAACCACGACCTTATCAGGAGAAGAGCTTGAGTAAAATGTTTGGGAACGGTATGCTTTTCTTGAAAATTTAAGCATTCTTTGAAGAAGTAATCTCTACTTTTCTGAACATTTAATCTTGGGAGCTCTCTGAATTCTTTCATTTAACCAGGCTTGTTCAATTTTGGTTGGAATTACCATGTAAAGGACTATTCATTTTTAACTTTTCTTTAAAGATCTGTGCATAAGCAGTCGACATTAGTTCCTTTGAATGAAAAGAGAACATATTTATCTTGCATTATTTGATGTTTTTTCTTTTTCCTGTTTCCCTTTTAGTGTTGATTTTAATTCCTGAAAAAATATTTAAGGACCTAGTTTTTCTGTTTGAGATATATATATATTTTTTTTGGGTCCATAATGTCTTTCTAATACTAATAAATAAACATATCGTTTTGGCTAAGAGTTATATCTTTTTATCTTCAAATTTATCATGTAACATTGCAGGGAGAGCAAGATCTGGCATTATTGTGCTACCCTGTGGTGCCGGAAAATCTCTTGTTGGTGTTTCTGCAGCTTCCCGGATAAGAAAGAGCTGCCTTTGTTTAGCAACAAATGCTGTCTCTGTTGATCAGTGGGCTTTTCAGTTCAAGTTGTGGTCAACCATCCGCGATGATCAAATTTGTCGTTTCACATCTGATAGTAAAGAAAGGTTCCGTGGAAATGCTGGGGTGGTTGTAACAACATATAACATGGTTGCCTTTGGTGGAAAGAGGTCAGAAGAATCTGAAAAGATTATTGAAGAAATAAGAAACAGAGAATGGGGATTGCTTCTCATGGACGAGGTAACTATATTATTTTCATGGATGAATCTTTACTCGTAAGATTATGTACACCTCATATGCATTATAGAATATTAACCATTTCCTCCTTTTTATTTAGGTGCACGTTGTTCCTGCTCAAATGTTTCGGAAGGTCATTAGCATTACTAAGTCTCACTGCAAGCTTGGGCTCACTGGTAAGTCTGATAATCATGGCTTCAGACCATATCCTACATTTGTCCTTGACCTTTTTGCTCCTGGAATTCCTAATTTATTTATCAATATATTTGCAGCCACACTTGTGAGAGAGGATGAGAGGATCACAGATTTGAACTTCCTTATTGGTCCAAAATTGTATGAAGCAAACTGGTTGGATTTGGTAAAAGGTGGATTTATTGCAAATGTACAGTGCGCTGAAGTATGGTGTCCAATGACAAAAGAGTTCTTTGCAGAATATTTGAAGAAAGAGAACTCCAAGAAAAAGCAGGTGTGTCTATCATGAAGTGCTCATAGTTGAGGGTCGGGTGTTTTTCATTTTTTATAATTTCCTTTTGTGCCAAGATATAACATTTGTCATTTGGTGTCAAGCATGTGACATATCAAATTTTGTTTGGTACAAACTGTTGCTGGTTGCTGTCGCCTGATGCTTCCTTTTCATTTTCAGGCGCTTTATGTGATGAATCCAAATAAGTTTAGGGCATGCGAGTTTCTTATACGTTTCCATGAACAGCAACGTGGAGATAAAATTATCGTCTTTGCTGACAATCTTTTTGCACTTGTGGAGTATGCAATGAAACTTCGGAAACCTATGATCTATGGTGCCACCAGGTTGCTCATGGGCATATTTTGTATTCATTAACAATGTTTACTTGGGTTTTGTCACATCTAATACTGGCTAAATCTTTGTGATGTCAGCCATGTGGAGAGGACAAAAATCCTTGAAGCTTTTAAAACAAGTCGTGACGTAAACACTATATTCCTGTCTAAGGTACGCTATCAATGTTGTCATCCTTCTTTATAATATTCTTGTTTAATTAAATAGATTTCCACTTTCTTTTTCTTGTAAGAAGATAAGTTCCATTTATTTTAAATGAATTTGTGTGATAAGTACTACTTGGTTGCTGGGATCTCGTGTTTCAGTTAGGCTTTATTCTAGCTTATCACTTATTTACTTTGATGCGAAACACTTGTGCGCTTTTAGGGGGAAAAGAAAAAGAAAAGTCTATTTTGTCATAAGAAATTGAATTGTTTCCTTCTTTCTATTGCTGCTTTTCAAGGGAGTTGTCTGTCTACTTTGACAACTGAAACGTATCATATATCATGGACAATTGGGAGATGTATGCATTTTTATTGTGTAAAGGTTATTCTATTTGAAGCTAAACATTTGATCTAAAAAGGATGTTTGATTCATTTTATGTTAATTTCAGGTAGGTGATAATTCCATAGACATTCCGGAGGCAAATGTGATAATTCAGATCTCGTCGCATGCTGGTTCAAGACGTCAAGAAGCGCAGCGTCTTGGTCGTATTCTGAGGGCTAAGGTTTGTTTTCCTACGGATATAATTGCACCTTTCTTCTGATAGTGGGTTTTTATTATTTGAGGAATTAGTTACCATTTTCTTCCCCATGACTCTGTACTTCTGTATTTTTCACCCTTTATACATCCATTTGACAGAATCCTGGTTACCATATTTTGTTTTCTTCTTTTGTTTTTGATATAATGGGGGCCAAGGCCAATTTTGGTCTATTTTCTTTGTGTCATTTCCATTGGTGAATGCCATAAGATGTAGTTCTTTGTTCTCAAATCTGGAGATCGGATGAATTCACTATTCACAATCACTAGATATCTCATTTTAATGCGTTCTTGTACGTTCTGATTGTATCAACAGGGTAGACTTCAGGACCGGATGGCAGGAGGTAAAGAGGAGTACAATGCATTCTTTTATTCCCTCGTATCGATGGACACACAGGTATGTGCTTATTTTTTCCTCCTTCCTGTGTTCGACATTAAGCATTTTTTTACAGAGAACTTTTTGACAGTGTCCCCAAGAAATGAGATTATTGCTCAGATGATATATATAACTTCCATTTTGTTATATCTCCGTATTCAATTAGTCATCTGTTTGGAATACAGGAAATGTACTATTCAACTAAGCGGCAGCAGTTTTTGATTGATCAAGGTTATAGTTTCAAGGTACAATATTTGATATATCTATGTTCTCTTGAAGTGCTGTTGTCATTAGCTGTGAAAAATTGTATCTTTTCTTGATCTCTACGGTTCCGTAATTATTGTTTGTATTATTTACTATTGACAGATTATTACAAGCTTGCCCCCGCCTGATTCAGGCCCAGAGTTGAACTACCACCATCTTAATGACCAACTGTCACTACTCTCCAAGGTTACCTGTTTTTATTGTTTCCCAAGCTTTTGCTCAAAACATTATTTCTTTGAGATGGAAATTTCTGACTTGTTTAGCTTCCCCAGGTGTTGAGTGCTGGTGATGATGCGGTTGGTTTGGAGCAACTAGAAGAAGACGCCGATGACATTGCCCTTCATAAAGCTCGCCGTTTCAGTGGATCCATGAGTGCTATGTCGGGTGCAAATGGGATGGTTTACATGGAATACAGGTATGTGCCAATCTGGTTTTCCTTGTTTTTGCTTTGTTAGGAAGTAGGAAGAAGGTACATCTACCATTTTTTTCGCTAACCATGACCCCCCCGTGTACCCTACTACTGTGCCAGCACTGGGAGAAACAAATTTGGCAAAGGCCAGATCAAGGGTAAGCCCAAGGATCCAGCCAAGCGACATCATTTGTTTAAAAAACGCTTTACCTGAGAAGAGAGAGACCAGAGAAGCAAGGATAAGCGGAGATCTGAGGTGATGCTCCTCCGGTGTTTGGATAGGAACACCCCCTCCCTGTTCCACATCTTGTAAATTAGCGGAAACTGGCGGAGTGTGCTCTCCGTAGAAACTGTGCTGTAAAAGAAAATTCACCTGCTAGCTTGATATGGAAGTTATTATGCAGAGGAAGATGGATAAACCTGGAACGGAAGTTGTTTGAAAGCGAGTAGGATACATTAGAAAAACGGATGTAAAAACAAATTTACATCTCCCCCACCTTTGCTTGCTCATAGGCTAATTATGTGTTATCGAAAGGACCTTGTCCGCGATCCATTGATGGGACGTGTTCTTGGGCGACAAGGCAATGTGTTTCAGCATTTAGCAGAGAAGAAACATCGAGCAGAGACGATACTAGGGTTGATAGGCCAAGAACAGAAACAAGGCAACTTTTGCTAGACATCCTCCGCTTAGTGTAAAAATATCGTTGTATTAAAAAAAAAATGAAAATTGTGATTTTGCTATAACATAAAGACGACGAAACCTTGTTTTAAACAACTTGTTTGAGTTACCACTAGCCTTATTTTGTGGATCTTCAAATTTTGTAATATTATACTTGAATTCTTATATTTTCGTGCTTCTTTGCTAAAATTAGGATTTGAATTCGCAATTTATGTGAGTCAAACTTAAAATCTCTTACCTAAAAATAGAAAGGGATACTTCTAGACTAAATTTCTAAGCACAGACAGCTGGGCAACCATACGGGGCTTCAAAAAATTGAGGCACCAAAATTATTAGAGGGTATATTCATATATGTTTTCATAAGAGTATAAATTTTTAAACTTTGGTTAAAGATCAAGAAGTTTATCCATCAGTGGTGGTTTCTACTCGTTAAAAACAAGGAGGTCCTCGGTTTGAAACTTTCCATTTTTTACGATTTTTTTTTTCTTTAGAAGAGTATAAATTTATAAAATTTGTCAAATGATCAAGAAGTTTATGGTAATACTAGGTAGACTAATTTTTAAACTAAATTTATAAATCAAATGATGTGTCACCAATAAGAAATAAGTACATAAATCAACACTTAAGTAATACTCCAATCATCAACAACCACATCATTTAGTTTACAAAATTTAGTTTAAAATTTTAGCTTACCTAGCATTACCCATAAGTATAACCAAAAGCAGTGGTTAAAATTAATGAGAGGTCTCGAGTTTGAAATGCTATATGCATTTTTTTCTTTCTAATTTTTACGAATTTTTGTTTTATTGTTAATTTCTTTTTTCCTCACGTTTGATTATGATTACTAGCTAGTAGCTATGTGGATTGCAATTTTTAGACATTCATTCCAATAAATTGGTTTTTTGGTCACTTTCTTTGAATACAAACTAAATTGGTTTTTCCATGTTTTTGAATTATTAAGTTTGAAGTGTTTTTATAAATATAATTTTATCGAAATTTTACGTGCGAAACACATTATTTTTCTTATACAAAGTTACGGCTTATTTTTTTGACGTCATCGGAGCCTAAAAAATCTCAAGACCAGCCTAGTTCCAAGTAAAATTAAAAAAAAAAATAACGTTTAGAATTTAGAAACTCAACGTAAAGTGACCATATCATTACCAAACCGAATCGTGGCACCAAACCTCTTAAGATTTCGGTTTTTTGCCGTCCAGGTGAAGCTTTTCTTTTGATTGTGCTGCAAACTCACTGCGCAGCCACAAAAACGTGGTGTCAACATCAGGAAGTTGGTAAGAGACCCTACCAAAACAAATAAGGGCCGATGAATGCCTTTTATGGATTCTTTACTGACACGTTGGATGAAGCTTCTCTGGCCAAAGGCCAAATAAGAAGGAAATAGATTATCTTTAGATCTATTTCATCAAGATCATCGGATTAAGTAATCTGAACATTTAAAAATTCATCCAATGGTCTACCTGTTTTGATCGTTTAAAAATAATAATTTTTAACCGTTGGATGAATTTTCAAAGGTTCGGATCACTTGATCCGGTAATCTTGATAGAAGAGATCCGGAAAGAATCTATTTCCAAAAAAAGAAACCCTACTCAATATTATTTTGACTGCTTTTTGTGACATTCTTCTGCACTTTCTTTGACTAGTTATACAAGTGGAAATTCATTATGTTTATGCACATGTAAATGTTTCTTAAACATTAAGAAAAGGAATCCCAGCAGAGAAAATATTCACTTCATCAAGCCAGCTGATTAAAATGCTCATCATTGCTGTTAAGAATGCACGTTCGAGAGAGATCGAGCTCAATGTAATGGGTACAAACAAAAGTAACAGATATATTTGCATTTGGCCAAAGCCAACTACAACGCTTGTCGCTAGCTAGCTTGAAATGGACATCACTGCTAATCTGAAGTAGTGGAGAGACAAGGAGACTTAAACAATTGTTTGCCGTAAAGGAGGACTACTACTGAGTACCGAGTGCACAACTCATTAGAAAGTTATGATTTAAATACATAAATTATACCCAGAATATGTATCAGTAATAAGAAAATCGTATATTGTCTATGGTATAGTCAAACATTAGTCGTTTTTCAAAGATTCGGGTTAATTTAAGTCTCTAACTATTGGAGATACTACTAAACTCACGTTCACCTCAACCTAAACTGTCGTTTTAATCCATAGGTCTTGACTCTCACAATACGCATCTTTCACTTCTCATTAGTGAATTCTATTTTTTAACGCCTCATATATCATCATATCTCAATCACTTAGCTTCAAAAATCATCTAGACTTCTGGTTAAATAAAAGTTTTTTTGTTAAACTGTAATACTGAATCATTGTAGCACCACATAAGTTATGATTATGAGAATCATTTATTTATACGAAAATTTTGTTCATCCCTCAAATGAATCAGTAAATGATGATTTCCTCGTTTGTTTTTATCTTAAATTTTTATGTCACAAGGAAGCTAATTTATTTACTTTCGAATCATTAGTTTCATTAAAACACAGATACACACACATGTATAAATATGAAGTATATAAAGGATAGTTCTGGGTCTATACAATATTTATGTCATTTTTGTGTTTTCTTCTTGGTACATTGGATTTCAGTTATAATAACCCATATCTTCAATTTCCTAAGCCGAAGAAAGAAAGCCCAATTTTCATTGCCCTTTTGCCGTCTCTTGAACCAAAAGTTTTATCACCACTGACATATGGCTGTTTCTTGTCTGCTAGAGGGACAATAGTTTATGAATAAAGTCGGTCCACTCAATAACCATATACCATTCGTGCACATACTTCTTATTATATAATTTTCTGTTCAATCATTTGGGAGTAAATTAACCAGTAAAGTTTGTTTGGAACATGGAATTTTCCATGTACCAGGAAGGACCCTTTTCTTGGACTATCAGCAACTTTTTCGATCATCGCTCATTTTTTCCTCCACATCTTCTCTTCTACCTCTACAAAGTTCATTCTTCTCGAATATCTTTCAAACAGCAGTGCTGCGTTGGTCGAATTTATTCATCAAAACACTTTATTATGTGGACCTTTTCAGTCAAATAATATCTACTATTTGCTTTCTTCATATGAGGGTTTTTAATTTAAAATTTCTTTCTGTTGATGTGTTCGGTTTTACCGAGCTTGCTGGTTACATACCCGGCTTGTTGGTTGCATGCGGCATATGTGTAATGTGATTGCCCGATTGGTGACTCTTATCAGAGTAGTGTTGTTTCTTTACGACTGACTATGCAATTCTTATAAACAATATGGTAACAATAACACGTACACTGACAAATAATTTGATTAAGAAAGTTGTAAAGCATGCTTAGAAGTTAGATTTTTCAAACTAGTGAAAAATAGCAAGAATTAGTATTTTAAACTACTCTATGGCAATGTAATGATAGGAAATATTAAGTAGTTTAAAATACTAATTCTTGCTATATTGTGATGGTCAAAAAGTGGGTCTTTGGAATCATTGTTGTGGTTTTTGATCAATTTTAATAAAATTTCTTTTCTTTACTGCTCTCCCCACTGTCTCATGCACATATTGATGACACAAGAAAATGGTATGGACCATGAAGAATGTTATATAATTAACTATCTAGACCTAGCTAGTTAATTGCACAATGATAGACTTTGTGAGCAGGGAAAAGCACCAAAATGGAGTGCTGTGGTTTCTTATTGATCAGAGATTCGGTCTTTGTACCTCTCCTTTTGTGAATACTCTTTTGTTAGATGCTCATTGTTTCTTTTTGAGTTTCCTTTTGCATTTCTGATTAGCGATGATCTATTATATAGGTTGTCATTCTGAACTTGAAAAATAGGGTTCTCAGCTGCTTTTACTGGTAAAATGTTCATCTTTTCTCTGTAAAGAAAAGTCGTGAATTGAAGATGCCAAGCTTGATGAAGGTTATGACATTGACCAAATAAAGCATCTCTCCATCTGTTGCTGATTAATTAATTATAGGACGTCAATGCCATGTTGATTCCTTATTTTTATATATTATATTACTAGTCCTGAAATCTGCCCTATCAGTGCAAAATCTTCAAGATTATTCATCCAAATTTTCAGTTGAAGTTAGTATACATGGGTTCTCTCAGGTACAAATATTAGCTAGGTTCCCTCTGTGGGCATGCAAAGCTACCAATTAACCAGCAGCTTATCTTGGTTTTGTTTCGTCGTGTTTGTATCACTTCGGCGATTTATTTGTGGCTTCGGTCTTGCGATGGTTTTTGTGCTCCGGTGCTTGGTATGTTACGCCTGCCGTCTTTGTGGCAGATCTATATCTGTGGCTCATGGTTCTTGTTGTGTTGTGGTAGTTGTGTAGGGGTTTTCCTTATTTGCAAATCTATGCGGATTTATCTTCAAATCAACAAATTGGTCACTAAAGAAATGTACTCATCTAGCACCTCGTTGTATATGTTGTCACAACCTATAATGTAATATGAACATTATATATACATTAAGATATAATATTGAATTTTGGAATTAATGCATGCATATTATGCCTGGAAGATTCAAAGGAAAAAGGATCTACTCTTTGATCATTTTTTGGAATGAACACAAAATTTAAAGTTGCATATATAAATTTAAGGTCATAGTGCTCAATATCATGTTCATGAG
>JADOBS010300961.1:0-11385 GCA_015708375.1 Cydonia oblonga
TAGAAGCTTTATATACATTATATATATATATATATATATATATATATATATATATAGTGTGTGTGTGTGTGTCTTGATGTTTTATACAAAACTCGTGCATGTCTCTCTCGCTCTTTTATTTTCTTGATTTGACTTGCGATGCATACATGCACGATTAATTGTGAAATAAATTAATTTCAGTTCAACAGAGTATGGCTTGATTAAATTTGTTAAATCACGTAGTAGTTGTTTATTTCTCTCGAATTAAATGTGTGAGAGAAGTCAGCCAAAAAGAAAAGCTGGAGCTCTGTGCATGTGAGAATAGATGTCTCAAATATATTTTGTATGAAACAAAGAGGAGAGAGTGTTAAAAGAATTGTATTGCTAGAGTTTGGATAAACGATATAATTGCAAGAGTATATGGAGAGAATTCTCAAACATTTGATTGATTAGTTTCTACAATGGAATACAGGATTTAAATGATACAAATTGACTATTCTAGGAAGTCAACTCTATGAGATATCAATACATGATTTACACTAATCCGATCCTACAATCAAGGAGAATCAAATATACTAATTGATAGTCTTCCAATAGCGAGAACTCCCAACCTAGAGAAAAACTTATGTGGGGCTATGCTTGTCTCTAGACTTTGTTGAGTGACACTACAATCCAGTCAAAATTCAATGGCCAAATGACAAGTTTTGATTAGATTGTAATGCCACTCAGCAAATTTCTGTGACAAGAAAAGCTCCACACAAGTTTTTTTTTCCCCAAATTGTAAAAGAAACAAGTTAGGACTTACCAAAAGAAAGCCCAAGAGTTTCCAAGAAGAAGTTGTTGTAGGCATGTACCTAAACTTAGCACATTAAGCAAGCTAACCTTGTCGAATTGGTGTAAAAAGATAGAAAAAAAAATCTCTCTCTATTCTCTAATATCAATCATATGACTGAGAACTCTTCTTCTCTTCTTTGTCAAATTTCCAAGAAAGTTAAGAATTGAAGACGGGAATTCTAATTTGCAATTGGGCGGTGTTTTCAGTATCACATCCGATAATTAATTTCTCTGTAAACCTGAATCATATCAACTAATCATTTACTATATATATATTTTTTCTCTTCACACGATTTTTTATTCTTGACCCTTAGTTTTCAAAGACCATAAAATGAATAAAGGTGTGCAGGAAACGAATATTAATTAAGTATGGAATTTACGTCCCCTAATTAAATTGAGTATAAGTTATGCACCATTGAATATAATTTATAAGCTCTAATTAATTAAGCTTGAACTTGGAAAATGCAGTAGCAAAGATCGAACATTAGTATTGAGATGACACAATTATTTAAACTTGACTCAATTGTATATTAGAGTGACCAGTATTGCACCAATTCAGTATCTACCAGGTCCTTGCCTTTGTATATCAGAGTGACAAATATGAAGAAAAGAAGGATTAAGCATGAGACAAATGTGAGAAATATTGCTCTCTTTAAGCCTTATGAGTTGTATAACATTGATTTTGGGTTTTTATTTTCTAAATTGGTGTAAAGATAAATTCATAAATTGAATTGGGTTTGTGAGGGTAATTTAGGTAGTGAATTTGGATTTGAAGAGATATTGATAGTTTGACTAAAAGTAATATAGGTGCAGATAGTAAGTTGGGTGTAAAAAAGGGTTACATGAGTTCAAATAAAATTTTTCTTTGAGACGAATTATACTCTCTTCACCAATTATGTGTTAATTAAAATAAATAATTTTTTTTTGCCACTTAACCTTTATAAGTTGAACCACATTATTATGGAAAGCCAAGTAAGGCTTAGTCCACTTGCCCACCCCCTTAGTATAGTAACTATTGTTGGGTGTAGAAAATGGTTACATGGGTTCAAATAAATTTTTCCTTTGAGACAAACTACACTCTCTTCGCCAATTATGTGTTAATTAAAATAAATATATTTTTTTTGCCACTTAACCTTTATAAGTTGAACCACATTATTATGGAAAGTCAAGTAAGGCTTAGTCCTCTTGCCCACCCCTTTAGTATAGTAACTATTGTTTGTTAAAAAAAAAAATTAAAAAAAAGAAAAGAAAAAACCAATGTTTTTCTTTTTAATTTGAGGACGGTGCGTTGGCTTAATTCTACAAGGGATGCCAAAAACTTTCTCATATGGAACTTCTTCTACCTTTTTTTAATTTCTTTTTACGAATGCAATGTTGTCGATACCTAAACTCTACCTCCTAATTGAAAAATATGGGTCTTCCATTTATTGGACAACTGTTAATAAGTGACTAAAATTTCAGATTTAGTTAAATTTATAAGAGAAATGCTAAGGAGACTCTTTATGAACTTTCTGTCACCTCACAATTTAATATCAATTTTTGTGCCAATACTATAAAACATTGTGCTACAAACATGAGGTGATAGAAAGTTCAAAGAAACACCCACTCTTGAGAGTCTCCTTAGCATTTTAAAATTACAAAGTGACATTAAAGAATGACCTTATAAATAAAAGAAAACTAACGAAAAGTTCAAAAAAAAACTTCTCTTTTAACGAAAAACCCTTTTTAAAGGTATAGTGAATAGTGACAGTTAAAGGTAAAAAAATGGTTTTTCATTAAAAGTGAACAGTACCAGAAGTGTTTTATTAAAACTCCCATAAATAAATGGTTTGGTCATGGTGCAAAATTGGGAAATAAAAATGAGAAATGAAAGTTTGGAAATGCTAGCAAGACTCACTCAAAAGCGAATCTGCTTTGACTTACTATCCACGTGAAGTTCCAGCTTAAATAAGGCATAAAAGAGTTGGGTAATGCTAGAGAGACTACTTTCTAAACTAAAATTTATAAACTAAATGAAATGATAGTTGATGACTAGATTACTTATTTAAGTGTTGATTAACGTGCTATTACCTATTGGTGAAACATCATTTAGTTTGTAAATTTAATTTAAAATTTAAGTCTCTCTAGCATTCCTCAAAAAAATTTAGCCCATTAACTACGTCTAATATTCAATACTTCTATTTCCCCTTGTACCCTTTCTTCACCCAAAACCAAAAAAAAACAAAAAAAAGAGCAAACGACACCATCTCCTCCTGGAGAGTTTAGGAGATGACAAAACTCCCTTCACCGTCAATCTTTGGACTCTGCAACCTCTCTGACCACAGCTCCTAGAAATTTTCCTTTCAGAATTTCGTTCCTTAGTTGAAATGTTGTCGTCTTCTCTCACAAAAAGAAGCAGAGTCGCCGTCGCCTTCGTTAGTCAAGAGTCGCCGTGTCTTCTCCGGCAAGACTCACCTAAAAAGCAATTCTTCCAAGACTTAGTAGCCACTTAGCTTTTCAACCTCTCATTGAATTGTAGTTGGCTCTTTAATCTAACATCTAATCTAATAAATCTGTCGTTTTACTCTAAAAAGTCACTCCTTGTACTATTCACTTACAATATATTTTTGTCATTTTGATTAAAATTCAAAGTTTCAAACCATTTTCGTTAGTTTTCCTACCAAAAAAAAAACCACTTTTTACCCTATGCAATATGCCATTGTGCTTCTACTCAAGAGAAGAAAAAGATCCTTGATGCACATGAAGAGAGGTGAAAATCTTTCGCCCAAATGATAAAAGTGAAAGCTCATAGCGCTCTACAAGAAAAATGGTTAAAAGAAGATAGATCCCAATTTAATGCGTGGCTATATGAGGAAACATTTCCTTTTGTTCTTCGGTTCAAATCAGTTCCATTTGAAGTGTGGTTGGATCAAAAGGCCGGGGAAAATTTTTCCGCTTCGGCCTAAAAAACTTGTCAATTTGGCTGAAAAAAAAAAAAAAAAAGTTAGGCCACCTGTTCACTCGGCTGAATCAGAAAAGTTAGTCAGCCTAGAATAAAAAACTAGACCACCTATCTTTTAGGTTAAGACTAAAATTTGGTTGCCCTGGAAGAAAATATTCAAGTTTCTTAGCCACAAAATTGACTCAGAAGATGATTCGTCAAAGGAGTGCTCCAATGGCAAACAAGACCGAAACACGGTTTCAGACGCCAAAATCATGGCAGTCGATACGATTATTGGTGATAAAGCCGATATGGGTCAATTTCTTTTAGCTGAATTATTCAGGTTAAAAGTCGAAATTAGCGAAGTAATTATGCTTGAGGGGCATAATAACTCAAAGCATTTGGCGGTCGAGAATCAAATATATTTGACCAAGTCAAGATTACTTGGAGATGATCCTTTATTCGGCCTGGAGCGAAATCAAATTAAAAACAATGATATAAAAAGATCTTGACTCAGAATAAAGCATTGTCGGCCTCATCATCATGGCTATGCCACTCTTGTTTTTCGTTTCCTAGGAAAATAATTTTTATTTTCTTAAGTATTACTGTCTAGGCCCATACTTAAGAATATAACAGAGGCAACAAGCGGTTGTCTGCAAAACAAAGAAGGAAAAAAACGGTTGTTTGGCAACAAAAAAAAAAAAAAATTAATAGCCACCTACTTTAGTTGGTAGGCCTTCATGTGTGGACTAGTTAGATAATTCGGGGAAAATGGTCATATTATTGTTTTGTCGAGAATCAATAAATTACATTCGGCTGCACAAGCCGGTACTCCAAAAAATAAAGATGTTGTGTTTGATGGTTAGCTTGAGACGTGATTAACTTCCTTAACCAGTAGGCGTGCAGGCCGAAGGTAAAAAAAAATGGGGGGAGGGGGCAATATGTTTGGACTTGATTTTGCACACACTCAACCCATATATTGTTGAATGAGAGAAATATTAAGGATCAAGATTGGTTTTGAGATAAAGATTGAATCAATCGCATAATTAACCTAGGTTCAGAGTCCTATAGAAGACAACAAGACTTGGTAGTGATAGAGTTTCGGCCAAGAATAATTCCGTGGATATTCAAAGAATATGCATATGCCAAAGAATTGGAATATTATTAGAATAATGTCATTCTATAGACTTGACCATCATGGAATCACCCTATAAATACAAGAGGTTTTGCAATGTAGACAACCCCCTTCAACTCAATAAACAACCCAAAACGCTCTATGTGAAAAGCCTCACTCTACGCGAAATCCTTTTCACACCCATGAGAAAATACTAATTATCCTATATCTCCCATCAACATTTTCAGTTTGGACTAACGACATTGTGTTGACAGCTGGCGACATCTTCAGTTTGGACAACAACACTGGAGCAGTAGAATCAAGCGATCAAGGAGCAGCTTAAGTTCCAACTAACAACACTAATTCTATTAGGTTGGTTATCTACCTAAGTCCCGGCGGCGAAGAGTTATCGATTCTTTTGCCGAAAGGGTCATCTCATTAGCTTCGGTGAAGTGAGGTGTTACCTAGTTACCCTTTTGTTTGGCAGAGCCGTCTCTGAGATTTCAAGGACCCAGTGCAAAATTTATAAAATGGCCCATTTTTAAGATAGTTTTTTTCTCTTTAAGTATGACAATATATTGGTACCAAAAAATAATAACTTAAATAAAAATAACCTTTAGGACTCACTAATTGTAAGTTTACAAGTGTCATTAAATAAGTAAAAGGAGTTACAAATATAACATTCACTAAATAATAAAAAACAGTTCAACTTAAAAAAAGAAAATCATTTTTAAGGTGTTGTTATTGACACTCCTAATATCTCATTATGTACTCCAAATTTTTATATTTGGAAAGAAAAAAAATATTACACTTATAAAATTGCAGTATAAGATTTTTATTTTTTTTTTTTGAACAAACGATATTATCTACACTAATGGGGTCAGGAGCGGGCTAAGCCTCACAATGGACTAGCAATAATGTGGTTCAAATTCGTCTTTGACTAGAATCGAACCTGAGACCTCTCACTTACCAGCGAAGAGGAATACCATTAGACCGTAGTACTAAGTGGCAAGTGCACTATAAGATTTTAAAGTGCTAAGAAAAATATTTTTTTAATATATATAACATTATTACATATAAATATAAGATACCAAAATTTTTTGGGGCCTTCAAATTTGGGGGCCCTATTCGATAGCACATTTTGCTCCCCTTCAATGCCGTCTTTGTTTGTTTGGCACAATGAAAGGCGAACCAATTTATTGAACTTCACATTGATCTAGTAACCTTGTCTTCAGGTTCTAGAACCCAAGGCCAAAACGCATACCTTCCTTGGCCTAATCGCTCGAATACAAAAGTCAGCAGCGCATTCAACACCACTACCACATCCATTATACTCACTCGATCGAGCTCAGTTGCGAGTTGGCAAGCCCATATTCACAAGAATGACGTAGTTAGCTCATAGTTACTTGACCTGCGCGCCACGTAGACTTTGGAATTTTCAAAAGCAATAACAACACATCATGTTTTAGATCAATCCTACAAGATTATACTAAATTTTTATCATTTGTACATGGATCTTAATCTCAAAATAGTTGAACAATTTGGTTTTCTTTTTCTTGGATTTAAGATTGTAACTTCTCGAGAAATCTACTCTTGACTGAAAAACTACATGGTGTTAGTAATGTGTTACCAAATGAGTTGATTATGATATAACCACTACACGAATTTTGTCTAGAGGACACCATTTTCATTGGTGTCTATTATAAAGAGTGGGCACTGACATTGGTGGCAAACCTCAATTGCCACCATGCAACCATCAAATAGGAGTACGTGCCATATGTAGAAGTCTCTACTATAATAATAGCTACCCTTAATACATTGGTGCCATCTAAAAATAATGCCACCAATATCATTGGTGCCATCTGAAAACGGTGCCACCATAAATCATTGGTGTCAAAGTTGAAAATTGTATTTTTAAAAACAAGGATGCCATGTATGGTAGGGGCACCCAAATTAGAATTTCCTATTTCTTTTTCTTTTCCTTTTTTTTGTGAGAAAAAAAAAATTGTAATATCATTGATATATGAATACAACTACAAATTTGCATAACTAATCTCTTATACAATTTTGCTCAAATGTTGGTAACGATGACCGTTAACAAATAGACTGAAAATTTAGAATCAATGAAGGGCTAAATGACAAAAGTTTCCCTTACTGAAATCACAATTCTGTTACAAGCTTAACCTACTTCAGACTTACATTTGCTTCTTACACAAAGATAACAGCTTCCTATATGCATAGCACTATTTTAACTGATACAAAGTGCTCGTTTTGTGAATCCTTGTAACATCTTTGCTCCAAGCTATTAGTGATCTGTGGGGGAGAAAATGGAAACACATGAGATGGAATATATAAATAAATAGCAAGGAAGCCCGCGCGATGCTGCGGGTTTTAAAACCGTATAAAACATGTGAAACTCTATTTATATACATGTAGAAATATCAAATCTATTCGTACTCATCACCTGAGATCAAGAAAGTTTTACAAAGTTTCATCTTGTTAATGGAAGGGGATGAATCCGTTACACCTTCCCATTAGAACTCACAACCTGCAAGAAAGATATTTATGCTTATCTTTAGCATATTCGCCATTCAACTTGCACTTAGTTCTATAAAAGAGAACAAAATTAGAACATTACAAGAGGGAAGACTCCCTCAATGCAGTCACTATTGACAAATTGTTTCGGACGAGTTTTTCATTTTTCTAAAAGAAGCAACAACTGAAATTGGAACTACAAAAAGAAATGTCAATAGTTAGTGAAAATTGTTAATATGACAGTGTGAAGAAAAGGAGATTTTTAAGTGCTCCACAAGAAGCAATATTGTTAATTGTAATATCAGTTACCTTGTTTACCCAATTTTGAAGCAAATATTTTAATTTTATATAAAAATGGGATAGTTGTGGTTATGGAGAAAATCACCATGTTCACCTTAGTTTTTTTTAGAAGAACCCTGTTCACCTTAGTTTCAGCCACAACCTTCCAAGGCTTCCATTCTTCTCGCCCTAGGTTGGAAACAACCTTGGTTAACCTTCTTCGTCCCCAATCTTCGACATGCAAATAGAAAATAGAATTAAAATTCGAAATCTAGAAAGTTTTTATTTTGAGAAATCACTAACACTAGGGAACAACCACGAGGAGGGGATCATTTTGAACTCTTGGGTTGAGGTCCGATTCTAGCAGACTTCCCCGAAAATTGGCTGGAAAACCCGCGGTCATCGTTTCTTAGATCTGAAGAAAATTTGGCTTCGAATTTGTAGAAACTAACTTAAGGGTTGGAAAGAGGAAAGGAAGAGGATTCTGGAGGTATAACTTGATGGTTGTTGGTGACTGAAGAGCGGAGGCACTGCTGCATGAAAGAGAAAAGGGAGAGAAAAGATACAAGAGGAATGAGAGAGAGAGAGAGAATGAAGGGGAGGTGACCGGAGAGAATGAAAAAGAGAGAGGTTTAATAGTTTTTTTATTTGTTTTATTGGTGCCCCAGTTAATCACAAATGCACAAGAAATTATTTTTTTGTTGTGGTCTATTTTATCTGACAATGAGAGAGAAAGTCAGCGGCAATGAGAAGAGAGAAAAATGTGTGTGTGTGTTGTTATCCCTTCTATATTGTGCCTTTATTTATAATGGTAAAAGGAGAGAGGATATTCCTTCTTCTCTAAGGAATACAAGATACAATAGGAAAGGATAACTAGAATCAAATATAATCTAGGATTTACACAATCGCACTTAAACTATGAATGTTTACAACACTCCCCCTTGAGTGTGTAAATACTCAAGGTAGATTTAGCATCATGCAGAAGTTGAGAAAGTCGACTAGTCGGCATTGATTCTAAGGAACAACGCTTATTCTCAATAAGGTAGGAATTTGCATAAGTAATAAGTCTCACTAAAAAAACCCTAAGGCTATGGCAAAAACCCGAGGAGGGACAAAATCCATAGTCTAAGGAAAAATGCATGAGAAATGCAAAGTCAAAAGAAACGTCTACGAGACGTCATCAAGGATATGACTAGCCCAATGTGGGTGCCTCGTTAAAACCTAGTTAGGTAGTAAAAACCCAGTGGAAAAAATGCTCCTAATCATAGGGAAAAAGAATACATTAAGATCAAGCAAGTTTCTACAGGATACTCCTCCTGAGTTTGACATAACTCCAAAAGAGAAATAGCAAAGTTACAGCTCAAAAAGTTTATACATACCAATTCCATGAACAAGCTTCTGAAATGTTGTCTAAAGGTCAGCCAGATTGTCTTGTGAACGAATTTGCGTGACTTTAGTCTTCTGATGCTCTTGTTGTTGATGTGAAAAGAAAAACTTCGACGCGATGTGCTTGGTGTTGTCTCCTTTAATCTAACCCTTCTTGAGCTATTCGATGCAAGTTGCGTTGTCTTCATAGATCGTCGTCAGGACATTAACGACAAGATAAAGATCGCAGGAGCTTTGAATATGGCCCATTACTACTCTCAACCAAAAGCATTCCCGAGTTGCTTTATATAAGGTGAGAATTTCAGCAATGTTAGATGAAGTGGCAACTAAGGTCTGTTTAGTTGACCTTTAAGATATTGCGGTGTCTCCAATGGTAAAGAAATAACCCGTTTGAGAATGCACCTTATGCGGATCAGATAAGTATCATACATCGACATAACCAACAAGGCGAGAATCAACTTGAGGATCATAGGGTGCAGCATTACTTGAGGATCCATAAGGATAAAACAAGCCCAAATCTGTAGTACCCTTAAGGTAACAGAAGATGTCTTTCACGCCAGTCCAGTGTCTGCGTGTAGGTGCATTACTGTATCTTGCCAAAAGATTAACATTGAAGGAGAACGGGACTAGTGCATTGAGCTAAGTACAATAAAGCGCCTATCACAATTAGATAAGGAACTTCAGGCTTCAAAATCTCTTCGTTATCCTCCTTCGGATGGAAGGCATCTCGTTTTGCATCTAGTGATCGAACGACCATAGGAGTACTTGAAGACTTCGCTTTATCCTCATTAAAATGACGCAACACCTTCTGGTGTAGTTCGATCGATGTACTAGGATTCCATCCGAACAATGCTCTATCTCGAGACCGAGACAGCATCGAGTCTTACCCAGATTTTTCATCTCAAATTCCAATTTCAGGTGCGCGGCAATTATCGCGAGCTCTTTAGGAGTTCCGATGAGGTTCATGTCATCGACATATACTACAACAATCACAAATCCGGAATGTCTCACGTCTTAATGAACACACAAGGGCATAGTTCATTGTTCACATATCCCTGACTAGTCAAATACTCACTCAAACGGTTATATCACATTCTTCCGAATTGTTTCAACTATAGAGTAAACTACTCAACGGGTTTGGAAATATTTGAACCAGTCAATATAAGTCATTCGGGAACTTTCATATAGATTTCCGTATCAAGATCCTCATAGAGATACGCGGTTCCTATGTCCATCAGCTGCATATCTAATTTTTCAGAAACTACCAAACTAATAAGGTAAAGAAAAGTAATCACATCCATAACATGTGAATAAGTTTCATCATAGTAAATCCCGGGGTGTTGTGAGAAGCCTTGTGCAACAAGACGAGCTTTGTAACGCACAATTTCGTTCTTCTCATTACACTTCCGAACAAAAACCTATTTGTAGCCAAAGGGTTTCACATATGGAGGAGTGGGAGCTACAGGTCCAAACACCTTACGTTTCACAAGCGAATCGAGTTCGACTTGGATTGCTTGTTTTCAGTTTGACCAATCAGTTTTACGTCAACATTCATCAACGGAATGTGGTTCAATGTCATCGCTCAACATGATCTCAGTAGCTACTGCAAATGTTAATGCATCATCGACAATCATCTCATTTCTACGCCACACATCATCTAAGCTAGCATAATAGACCGAAATCTCACAATTCTCAAAATGAGGATTCGTCTCTTCAATGACGCTTCCATAATCTAGAATTTCCTCATGAGTTGGGTAGAATGAGTAAGCGATAGTCGGATTCACAGTAGGTCCTTTAGGACCTTGTGTTGTGGTTTTCGTCTTCTGGGGGTGTGAATCCTTTGAACCAAGAGGTCTGCCACGCTTTTGCATAGAGGCAGATGATTGACTAGCTGCTAATGTACGTGGATCACCAAGATTGGCATCCCGGGCTTCCAGGAGGGCAGTTCATCGTATATTTGGTACATCCATCTTTGCATGCGTATTCTCAACTGGAATATGTGATCTTGTCTAGCGCTAGATTAGTGAAAGTATCTGGCATGCTCTGACCTATGCTCTGGAGATCTAATATGCGATGCACTTCAGTTTCAGACTAAGCGGTGTAGGGATCTAGATGAGACAAGGGAGTCGTCCACCATAATTTGCGTTGTTCTTCAGGAGCGTTGACATTCTTATCTCCCCCTAACGATGGGAAGATTATCTCATAGAAGTGACAATCCGCGAAACGAGCAGTAAACAGATCATCTATCAAAGGTTCTAAGTAACGAATAATCGAAAGAGAATCATATCCGACATAGATTCCCATCCTTGGCTGAAGCCCCATTTTTGTGCATAAAGAC
>JADOBS010300962.1:0-11386 GCA_015708375.1 Cydonia oblonga
AATCCATTCAAATTGTTCGGGCGAAGATTTCTTAGGAGAATCATCCTCAGACCTCAGCACAGCTCCCTAAGGGATTGGCACTTTGCATGTGTAGTCGGTCTCTTGCTTGTTGATGTGCTGCAAGAAGAGGACATAGTTAGTTCTAAAAGGTGCCTTTGTAGGGCCTTAGGTGTAGGCCTTGAGGCTCACAATCAAAACTAACTAAGTGCTAGGCATGCCACTGCTATCTTAGTATAGCACATGTAGAACAAGAGTGTGTTTAGTCGATTACGCCCCAAGTTACTTGGACTTCTTGTTATCAAAAGATTATCATGAATGGGTTAAGTCCACATTAAGTTCGTTTTCTTGCCTTGTAAACAAGGACTTTTAGTTCATAGTCTTGTATGTTTGAATTAAGGGTCCTCTTTAAGCCATTTAGCCGTTTGCTTGGTTCTTGATTGATTTTAATGATAACATATCCATTAAACTAACCAGATCTAGATGCAAATGAGACTCTTAAAGTAGGAAAACAGGTGGATATGACTTGAATACATATTGGAGAATGCATAACGTAATAGATCTACAACTTCAAAAACAAACAAAGAGCTTCGGGCAAGATTTCACCTTGTCTGTCAAGGTTGAACTTCTTGCAGTCACTTTTCTTTGTGATTACAGGGGTTTATATGCTAAAAATGGGTGCATGGTAAACAAGTTTACACAAGGGAATCGATACTACGCCACTAAGGGAGATAACAGAGCTTTTAAACTAGAGAGAAAGATAGCTTGTCGTTAAAAAAGACTGAATCGCTAAAAAGATTGAATCTGGGTTGATTTCTGCTTTTGGATGCAAATCTAGCTTGAGAGCAGAATTTGTGTTTGTTTGTTTATTTGTTCAAATATTAACCCCAACAGTGCCTCCTTTAATCATTGTTACGGCTGCAACCCAAGACGATATTAATGATTAAATAGCCGTTGCACGCCTTCACTCGGGACTTGCACCGTTTAAAGCGGCCGATGGTTAACTAAAACCCTTGCACTAACCCACGAACTCCACCGTTAATTATCTACTTACTATATAAACCTCACCTAAACCCCTTGGAAAAGTACCTTAGGCATTTCGAGCCTTCAAATTTCCAAAACTTCCCAAAATCCTCAAAACTTTGGCATACAAAGTTATTTGACATACAAATTTAACTCCAAAACTTCCCAAAATCCTCAGAACTTTGGCATACAAATTTAACTCCAATTTTCTTTCCATATTCTCCTCAAAGTTATTTGAACTCAATCTCCCTGCGAAACTTGTGAGAGGATTTCCACGATGCGCCGCTTGCTCAACGGTCTGCATTACCCTCGAGCAAGCCTGCAGACTTCTCTTTTCTTCGAAGAAGGGGAAGTGCACTCCCTGGGGCCTGCATGGACCTCTCAGGTCCCTGTTGCTGTTGAAAACAACATGCCTAAGGAGAAATCAGCTTCTACAGTATCCTCATAAAGGTGCACTGCTTCCACGTTCTGTTTCAGGACTTTTATGGCATTGAGTGGCCGAGCAGCTTTAATCACACCTGTAGATTTTATTTGTGGATATAAAGCTATCTTCTCTTGCACTGATATCCACAAGTCCGGACTTTCCCATAGCTTATGCTTTCTTGATCACTTCATCATCATTGGTGTATACTTGGGGATCAACTACCACAACATTGTCGGTTTTAGGATCAATGTCAAAGACTTTGGTAGGATTTGTGGAAGAAAGCTCTGCTATGGAGGCATGGGTCACAGAGGAGTCTTCTGAAATTGAGAAGTTGGAGGAGCAAATATCTGCATTTAAGACTGAACAAGCAACCTTAACCAATCAGGATTATAGGATAGTTACCGTAGTCAAGGATGTAAAACTATTGCGCTGATTCTTATGTAACTTCAACAATCAATGCAATGAAAATGACTTCTTTAATCCACTTTTAGCTTGCATTTCCTTCTTGAAACTCAACAATGATGAGCACATAAGCTGACTTTAGATTTCTTGCAATGTTTACACTTCTTCAATGTACAATCTTTAACATCCCACAAGGTTGGGTGATATTTCTTCAAAAAACTTAGCATTAATTGGATGCCTCTGTAAGCTTCCTTCTATATCCGCCAAGTAATGTCCCCTCTTATCCAGTTCTTGGTTGATAATGAAAATACACTCCCAAGTCCACTTTCCAAAGCCTCTAATTTGAGCTCCCAAAGGAAGAATTACCTTCTTGTTGTATGGTCGGGCAACAACTCTCTTCCCCTCTTGAATTTTATCTAGAGCTTCAATTCGGGCTGTATCTAGATCTTTAACTCCTTGACACATAGTCTGAATGTATTTTTCACTGTGTAGCCTGAATTGTTTTTGAATTATGACATAACTTACATTAATCTTCATGTGGAGTACATCATCTTGCCTGAATGTTAGAGCATAAAGAGTAGTTCCAGTTGCTATTCTCTTGGAGGTTCTATAAGCCCACAAAGTCTCCTAATTTCTCATGCCACTTTTCTGGACTCTCGGCCACCATTCTTTTGATAATGTTCACCAAGACTTTATTGCTAGCTTCTGTTTGACCATTTAACTGGGGGTAGTAAGAACTAGACTGAATTATTTTTATCTTGAACTTACTTGCAAACTCCTCTACTTCCCTTGAAATAAAAGATGGCCCGGTCTGTGACAATTGTCTCGGGCACCTTAAATTTGTGTAAGATCTTGGTTTCAACAAACTTCTTGACTGCATTTGAAGTGATAGTTTTCACAGCTGAAGCTTCAACCCATTTGGTGAAGTAATTCATTGCTACGATTATGAAAGTATGTCCTTTGTTAGAGGCTGTGTGAATTTGCCCGATGAAGTCCATTGCCCACCCTCTGAAAGGCCAAGGCTTGACCACAGGGTTCAAGGGTATTGAGGGCACACGTTGGAGATGTCCATGTCATTTGCATTCTTCACACCCTCGAGCACAAGATTTGTAGTCTTTCTCCATCTCGGGCCAGAAATAGCCATATCTTCTAAGCAACCATCTCATCTTAGTTCCAGTCGGATGTGCCCCACAAATTCCTTCATGTACTTCGGCCATTACCCTCATTGATTTTTCCAAGCCTAAACACTTCAGTAGAAGTCCATCTGGAGTCTTTCTTAATAGATTTTCCTCCCACAAAACATACTTAGTTGCTTTTTGTCTATTTTTCTTACTTGTGGGGAATGATGGATCTTTCAAATACTGAACAATATGTGTCCTCCAATCCTCTATCTCAATTTCTTCAGTCATTGCATCTAGGCTGAATCCCCTTTCAAAGATAGAAGGGAGATATCTTTTCTGAACTTCTATATCCCCTTCAAACTTTCTTTCTTGGATCTGAGCTCCAAAAGCCAATTGTGTCATCGCATTGGCAATTGCGTTGGACTCTTTAGGGATATGGCTGACTGATATTGCAGTGCCCTAATAGCTTAATTGTTTTGTAGATGCCAAATAGTAACCTACCATGGTGATGTGTCTGAACTTGTATTCTCTATTTAACTGATTGATCATCAATTCTGAATCACCAAACACCTCAACTCTATTAAGATCTCCAGGCCAATTATCAATGCCTCATACTCTGCCCGATTGTTGGTAATCTCTTGATAATCCAGGAGGAATGAATAATAATGGTGAGTACCTATGGGATCAATGATGACAATCCCAGCCCCGACAATATTGTGAGTGCAAGAACGATCAAAATACAGTCTCCAAGGAGTGATCCAAAGGCTAGTTATTCTTTTTATCTTTTGTTGGATCCATTCTTCTCTACCCGAAAAGGCTTTGCTTGGCGGGATCCACACACTGCCTACTTCAAGAGCTCCTAGGATGTTGATAATCTCCTCTTAAGACTCTTAGTGCTCAGCCAAGAAGTCTACAATTGCTTGTCCCTTAATCACTTTTTGACGCATATATTGAAAGCTAAACTCTGATAGTGCTAGAATCTACTTTCCAATTCTCTCTGTTAGCATTAGTTTTGACAGCATGTATTTGATCACATCTGTCTTGGCGATGATGTGGATGTGGCAAGGCAGCATATAATGCCTTAGTTTGCAGGCAGTGAAGTATAGAGCCAAGCACAACCTCTCCACTAGTGTATATCTTGTTTCTACCTCAGTAAGGATTCTACTGAGGTAGTATATTGCTTGTTCCTTTCCACCTTCATTGTTTTGGGCCAGCAAGCTTCCTATTGACTTTTCAGAGGCAAAAACATAAAGTTTTAAAGGTTGCCCCATCTGAGGTGGCATGAGCATTGGTGGAGAAGTCAAGCAAACCTTTATTTTGTCAAAAGCTTCTTGATATGGTGGGCCCTACTCAAACTCTTCTTTGTCTTTCAATAGGCAAAGGAATAAATAGCTGGTTATTACCCACCAAGTTAGCAATGAATCTCCTCAAGAAGTTGATTTTTCCCACCAGCCTTTTCAGTTGTACTTTATTGGTAGGAGAATGTGATTCCATTATTGCCCGAGCTTTATTTTTGTTGGCTTCCACCCCTCTTTGATGAACAAAGAATCCCAAAAAGTTGCCGGACCTTACCCCAAAAGCATATTTCTTAGGGTTCATCTTCAGCTTATTGATCCTCATTCTTGTTAAGGCTTGTCTGAAGTCTGCCAAATGTTGTTCTTCAGTTTTAGACTTTACCACAATGTCATGAATGTATACTTCCACACTATGGCCGATCAAGTCATGAAAAATGGCATTCATCGCTCTTTGATAGGTTGCTCCAACATTTTTTAGCCTGGATGGTATTACCAAGTATTCATATGCTCCAACATGACCTGGTCACCTAAAAGTTGTTTTGTGTATATCTTCTGTAGCCATTTTTATCTGATTATAACCAGCATTCCTATCCATGAAAGATAGGACTTTGTGTTTGGCAACTGCATCCATGGATAAGTCAGCCATAGGCATGGGATATTCATTTTTAGGTGTGGCTCCATTAATGTTTCTATAGTCATCACAACATTGAACTAGTTTAGTTATAACTTTCAATATAGGTACAATGTTGGCCAACCACTCGACATATTTAGCAGGCCTAATAAATCTTGCCTTCACTAGCCTTTCAATTTCTTCTTTGACTTTCCCCTCGATCTCTTTTGACATCCTCCGTGATGCTTGCTTTTCAAGTTTATATCCTACCTTAATAGGTATCCTATGTTCTACTAAGGTTGGATCTAAATCTGGCATCTCAGTGTAATGCCAAGCAAAACAATCTCTGAACTTGTGCAGAAGGCTAACTATTCTTGCCCGATCCTCCAGTTCTAACATACCACTAATTTGTATAGGCCTTGGATCTTCTCCAGTCTCTAAATCAATAATCTCCAAAGGGTCTTGTACCTTTGTTGGTGGTTTGTCAGATTTTGCACACAAAACTTCGACTAATTCTGGATTCTCAGGCAAGTCTTTTGGCCCATCTAAGTCATATATACATTCAGTCATTTTTATGGCTATTTCCAACTCCTTCCCAAAAAACTCTTCTTCACCTCTGTTTTGGCTGCTTGAAGCTTCTTCCTCTTGTCCATCGACCAAGCTCTCCCTTTCCTGCTTCCTTTCTTTTTCATACACCAACAGTCTTTTGATTAAGGACCTGACTACAATTACTTGTTCATTTCTTCTCTATTTTGACATTACTGGTGTTGGGCATTTAGGAAAATATGGGGTCTATCCTATTCTTTATTGGTGAGGAACAATCCTTGCTCCAGAATCTTTTGGGCCATCACCTTAGTTGGGTGGCCATTCTCATCAGCTCCTAGGCACTGGAGAATCCCAATACTAGGATTATAAAAGCGAGGTTTTGCCACATTGGCATTGGGGAGGAATGGCCATGATTCAGCCTCCACCATCTCCCAAAATCTTGGTTCCATGGCTCATTCCTCATGGTAAAATGCTACTTGTTGATGCAGGGTGGAAGGCACAGAGAGACTCTGATGAATCCAATCTAGGCCTAGTAAAGCTCTATAGGAGGAAGTGTTGTCCACCACGAAGAAGGCTAGCATGATTTGCTTGGAGCCAAAGTCAACCTCCAAGGTCAAGATCCCATGAGTTCTAGTGATGGCTCTAGAGAAACTAGAAACTGTTAGATCTGTGGGGATGAGATCCTTCTCGCTTATACACACTATTTTCATCTGCTTATATGGTAACACATTGACCGTAACTCCTCCATCAATCAAAACCCTCTTGAAGGGCACTCCATCCAGATGAACAGTTACATATATAGGCTTGAGATGGTTGGCTAAGTTCTAACTCGGGTGACTGGAGACCATTTTGTCTGAGTACACTCTCTCGAGCTCTTTCTTTGTAAGTTCGGGCAAACCTATTCTTCCCGACTCCTCTTTTACTGCTTCTTCAACACTAACATGTGCCATCATAGGTTCTGTTGCCAAGTAATCACCCTCCATTGTGGCAGGTTGATCATGCTTGGGACAAAACATGGCAGATAAAACAAATGTCATGTTTACATGGAAGTTGCTAGGTTCAGGTAAGTCCTTATTCTTGCCCCTAATGTGGCTCATAAATTTATCTAACCAGGCATCCGCTTTCTTTGGCAACTTCAGCTTGAGAAACCATTCTTTCTGAGTTATGCCAAAGTTTGGCATTTTTCCTTGAACTTCACAAAGAGTGCCAATCAACAAATGTGATGGTATCCGTCTCTCAGGCGAGATAGTTCCAAAACATATGGGTTATGGGCTCTATCTTGGTGTTACCATCATCACCATATCCTCTTGACCTCTCTTCAAGATTCTGTACTTTCCTGGATGAGGGCTTTGTGGCACATGGTCTCCTTCCCCTTCAGTCTTGCTATTTGCCCTTTCTACCTTCTTTTTGCTTCTCCAATGAAGTTGATTTCTTCCCCCTTGGGGTACTTTCTCAAACTTCACATTCTCAAAAGTTTATAAGGCAGTAGGGACTTTTAATGAGTTCATGTAAGCTTTGTGCTGCTTCTAAACTTTCTGATCATAGAGGCTCCCATTTCTTTGACAGACCTCTCGTCTTTTCCAACCACGTACCATTTATGCCCGAGTCCAGTAGGATTCTTCTTTGTGACTGGATTCATAATCTTTTAACTTATTCTAGCATCTCCACCTGCATAGCCTGGCTGGGAAGGTCTTACGTTCACCCCTTTTGGTATTTTGGCATCTTTGTCCTCTACCTCTTCAGAAGCTTCATGATTTCTGAATACCTCTGATAAGCCTTTTGGTTGAGAATCTCCTCCCAACCTTTGGAAAACATTTATGGATGTCTCTTTCTCAATTGCCTGCATGATACTTCTGCGGGCTTCTTATTCCTCTTTCTTCTTTTTTTTCTGATCAACTCTTGATCAATAATAGCTCATGATGTTGGTACTTCCAACTCACATTCATACTGACACTTGCTGCATAATACCATTCATTTGACTATGGTTGCTTTGGGCTTCTCGGGCAACTTGATAATACATTATGTTGGTCTGTTAACTTACCTCATTTCTGCTTTTACTTCCCAGATGGCCTTCCATTTCCCCTTTACAGCCCAAGTTAAGTTGATCATGTTTATTGGGGCTTATGGGAAAAGATCTATGTCAATCATCATATTGGCTTGTGGTTTTTCATAAACAACTTTCTTTCACTGTAAGGTTTTGTATCCAATCCCTAAACTGGACACAGTTAGTTACGGAGTGATTTAAAGTACATTGCAGCTTGCAATACTTCTTCCATCTTAGTTATTCTGTTTTAGGCATCTTTTTGGTACTGTCAGGCATAATCACTCTTGCCCGCAACAACTCTTCATAGATCTCTGAGGCCTTGGTTAAATAAAAAGAATAACTTTGGTATTTAGGGGCTTCATAGGGACAAATCCATAATCATTCATCACCACTTTCTGATCCTTAACTAGTTAGACTAAACCCTTCACTATTAAAAGCTTGAAGGGGGTAGTCATCTCTGCCACACACATGTTCATCCCTTCTCTTCCATGGCCATCATTTTGCTCTGGTTTAGCTTCTTCAAACTCCACTTGGTGAATAACAGCTTTACTTTTGTAGAAATGAGACACCTTAGATAAGTGTTTCACCTGGCATTCCTCGAGCAACAGCTTCTCATACTTTGTGGCAAAAATCACCAACTTTTGTAACTCATTGAATTGTACATCATAAAACTTATTTCTCAAAGACAGCTTCAAGGCCTTTTGAGCAATGGATATAAGTTGGGCATGATTGATAGGGAATTGGCACCTCATTCTTGTCATTCTGAACATCATCATGAAGTCTTCTGTAGACTCATGTTCGTATTGCTTTACATCTACGAGGTCATTGATAGACATCTCGGGCTGCATCCTGTAAAACTGCTCATGGAAAGCCATCTCCATTTGCCCCCAGTTAGCAATAGAATCGGGAGGCATCAAAGAATACCATTGAGATGCTAGGCCAACCAATGAATTCCCAAGCAATCTTAACTTATAATTAGGATTGTCTTCAAATGCCACGCAATGGTTAGAGAACTTGAAGATGTGATATCTAGAGGATACACTGCCATCCTCCCCACTAAAAGTGGGAAATGCGGGCATCTTGAAGTAGAGTGGAAAAAGATTCAGCTCATCAATATACTCCGGTTATGGCTTCTGGTAGGTGATCTTGAACAGTGGGCGAGCTTAGAGTTGAGCATTCTGGGCCACCATCCTCTTCAACTCAGCTAGCTCATCTTTAAGCTACTGATTAGCCGTATTGTTGTATGGGGTATGCGGAGCTCCCTATTTCGAGCTACGATCATTGCCTCAGAAGGTTTCCTTTTTTGGGTCGGGCTGTCTCCAATTGGCATCTCCTCCCTTATTGGCCAATGGTGGGGGCCTAAAAGGAGGAGGCTTGTTTGCTCTGGGAGGCTCACATTTTCCATTGGATTCTCCAATTAACTGAGGCATCCCATACTTCATTCTTTCTTGCCCACTCTACTCCCTATTATCTAGTGAAAATAATAGGGGGTCGGGCAACTTCGCTTCTAGGATTTCGTCCAACACTAGCTGACTAACTCCAGATCTTTCCTTGTTTTTTCCTTAATCCCTATTTTCCTCAAGCAAAGGAAATATAGGGATAACTGGTTCTTTCTCAAAACTAGTCTCTCTCATCACTTTCCTAGCATGATCATTTTTTTGGAGTAGAGTATTCCAGATCTAATCTTCTTTGCAAACTCCTTGTCAAAGAATAGAGTCTTCTTACTTCTCCTCTGGTATCCAGAGTGATCTTTTCCATACTTTTCAACACTTATACCATGGTGGCTTGCAAATCTTCATTGGTCACCTTTCCTCCTGACTTGTCGAATGAAGTCAGCCTTTCTAGAATAGTTGGTCCTTACAGGGGAGGAAAATCCTCTGGATAATTTGTCATGCTCGATCTTGGTATACAATGGGGTGGCTCGTACTCTGTATTCCACTTGAAGGTTTTCTCTTTCCTTCTTCTTCTTGGCAAACAAGACTATGATGGTCCCACTAGGCGTGCCAAAACTATGTTTGGGCGAAGATTTCTCTGGAGAATGATCCTCAGACCTTAGCACAACTCTTCAAGGGATTAGCATTTTGGATGTGTAGTCGGGCTCTTGCTTGCTAATGTGCTGCAAGAAGAGGACAAAGTTAGTTCTGAAATGTGCCTTTGTAGGGCCTTAGGTGTAAGAATTGAGGCTCACAATCAAAACTAACTAAATGCTAGGCGTGCCACTGTTATCTCAGTATAGCAAATGTCGAATAAGAGTGTGTTTACTCGATTACTTGCGCCCCAAGTTATTCGGACTTCTTATTATCAAAGGATTGCCGTGGATGGGTTAAGTCCACATTAAGTTCTTTTTCTTGCCTTGTAAACAAGGACATTTAGTTCATAGTCTTGTATATTTGAATGAAAGGAGTCCAGATCCCCTTTAAGCCATTTAGCCGTTTGCTTGGTTCTTGATTGATTTTAATGATAACATATTGTGGATGCAAATTTTCGCATTCTTCTTCTTGGACAAAATTGCACCTACAAAAGAATTAACACCTTAGTTCAAGGCCAAGAGCCTCACGTTCCCACGATGAATGGGGGGGCTTTGGCCAAAGAACCTCTGACGCCAAAGTTAGAATTTAGAGAGAAAAAGTGTTTGGAGAGTTTTTGGGAGTCTTGCAAGAGTCAAAACCTAGGTTTTTAGAAACATTGGGGTTCAATATATAGAGTATGGCCAACCCTCTTGGGAGAAAGAGTGGCCGGCCTTTTGGGTAATTTTTTAGTGTAATGGGTGATTTATTTGGCAATTAATGGATTACTTAGGTTATTAATCCATTAGTTGGCCATTTAACTCAATTTATATGGAATGTTTTGAAGGTTATGGAATAATTACCTTGTAGGGAATATAAGATGAGGGATGATTGTCCACTGCTCGCGCGTAGGAAATCCGATGTGCCTAAAGGGTAACTTTGTCCATTTTACCCAAAAATCCACGTGTCGTCGTGTGATTATTTTTGGCTCCACAAATGCCCCTACACCTGTTGGCCTGCCCGCAAGAAAGGGCAGCAGGTGTAGAGATCTTTTTGCTTTAGGAAACGTAGGATTGCTTCCTATTTTGATGTAAATTCTCCCTTTAATTGGAAATTAGATCCTTCTAGGAAAGGGAAATAAATTTCTCTCAAAGCCTATTTAAGTCCACCTTAAGTGGATTAATCAACTTTGGAGAGCAATTTATTCTACCCTACAAGAGAGAGAATGCTAGAGGATATTTGTTCCCCCTCCCTTAGCAATCTTCTTCATCTTGCCCGTGCAAAGGATTGTCTTTCGTTTCTTTCTTGGTTTTCTCCATGCCATACTGAGGTAAGAAAAAAAATTAATTTTCCTTGTCTTCTTCTTCGATAGTGCTGTCGTGGGGCAGCCATCGGGGTAGTGCGGCACGTCGACTGACAGGGGCCAGAAGTTGGCTCGACATGGGCAGAGGATGTGTTGTGGCAAGAACCATTGCTTGGGCTGCTTGGTTTGGTTAAAGCTAAGGGCAGCTGTGTGGCTGGGGTCGCGGATTAAGGCATTGAGGCTTAGTGCTAGACGAGCCGCATGACTCATGTCCTTTAGGCTTTTGGACCTAAAGCGGGCCAAGTTAGTGATTAAGAGAAATGAGGAGGTCACGGGCCTCATAGGCTGCTGAAATGTTGGGCATACAGACCTTCTACCTGCTAGAATGCTGGATTGAGGTCCTTTGCTGAGTATCGTGAATGGCGTTGGCTACTTAGTCCTCTTCGCCGGGAGAAAAATGGGATGCTAAAAAAAAAAAGAAGATAAAGATGATCAAGGCGGATGCATTGGCTCGTCTGATCACCGTTGTGGAGCCTACTATGAATGAAGGTGGAAAGAATAGATCTTCCCCGTCTGCTCAAGAGATGCCGGTTGAGAAAAAACAGAAGACTTCCT
>JADOBS010300963.1:0-11388 GCA_015708375.1 Cydonia oblonga
TATGATTTATGTGCATTTGACTTGGTACTATGATTTATGTGCATTCGACTAGGTTCTATGATTTAAGCACATTAGGACATGGTTTAAGTGCATTCGATTATGTATAATATATGATATGGCTATTTATGTCACATCCCGGCCCGGGGCGCCACCACATCCCGGGCCCGACTCCACCATAACACAATATTGTCCGCTTTGGGCTTACCATTCCCTCACGGTTTTGTTTCTGGGAACTCACGAGCAACTTCCCAGTGGGTTACCCATCCTGGGAATGCTCTCGTGCGCTACTCGCTTAACTTCGGAGTTCCGATGGAACCCGAAGCCAGTGAGCTCCCAAAAGGCCTCGTGCTAGGTAAGGATGTGAATAACATTTAAGGATCACTCCCCTGGGCGGTGTGGGATGTCACAATTTATATTTCCTCTATGCTTTGAATGGTGATAATGAAAAACTTGAATTAGGTATTTGTTAATTCTTGTAACGTATCACTAATATTTTTTTTTATAATTATGTTTATCGTTTTAGAAAGTCAGACAATAATCAATGCCAAAAATATATGGAGCAAATTAAAATCAAATATTTAATAGGGGCATTATAGGAACCAAAAAAACGCATTAAATATTTAAAAACAAGAAATTATAAATTTTAATATTTATGCTGACATGGAAATTTAGTCAAATGACTATAATGAATATATAATCTAATATAAGGTTTTAATTGAATTTCAATCTTTATCAAGGATTAAAATGGAGAAACCCCTAAAAGGAATCGGCAACTAGCGTATCAGCTGGAAAGGATAACAAAGAGAGAGGGCAAGGAAAGCATAGCCCTTTTACAAGAAGAATTTCATGGTACGGGACATCACAATGACGATGCAATTAATATTTCAAAAATAACTAGCGGTTCATTACTAATGGACCAATCACCGTACTATTCTCAAGTTAGCCACATGATAGCCCAATAAATGTGAGGTTTTCTCACAACAGGATCTTAAACTAATTTGAAACAAAATCTCTTATTGTAATATTTACTATATATATTACATTCTTCAAAATATTTATGTCATGTAAATTGCTCCGAATAAAAAGGGTTATTATTACCTACTTCTATTCATCTTCTGTTCTTTTTCCCATTTTATCATAAATTCTATATGTTGGGAAGCTCGCTTCCTTAGCATAAAAATTCAAATTATTGACAACAACAGAAAAAAAAGCACAGAAATGTAAGAAGGTGAAGCAAGAAGGACCCATGAAATAATAAAGTATCCATCCATGCATAGTGATATACGATTTGAACCAATTGACATTTGTCTGATCGGACGTCATTCAATTTGATTAAGGTACCGCTTCTTAATTTCTTGTTAGCAACTTAGCATGCATGATATGATAGACTGATAAAATCATATAACCCAGCTTTTCATTCTAAGGAAAATATGTACTTATCAAATCTTTAACAAATCTAGTAATTAATAAAACACTAGAGATTATTACATGCATGGACGGGGCTAGATTGTGAAGGCCAAACATATCTATTTCAAGTGGATGGAACTTGTTTTTGGAAGTAGACCTAGTCATCGTAATAATTGTGAGTCGTTGATGCATAGGCGTTCAAATACAAAAAGGTTGGCCGGAGCATCCACCTGTCAGGCTGCCTGATGGAAGATTTGAAAGAGCATATGTAGTGTAGAATAATAGTGATGATGGGACATGAGGTGCCACTAGTAACATTAAATAACATAAACAGTTGGTTTAATATTTGGCAAAGACAAGAGAGTGTAGGCTGCTAAATCACATGCCTGGATAAGAATTGAGTTGTGCAGTAGTTGCAGTGGGGGTGTGCTGTTCCTGTGTGCCCGCAAATCCAATGGAATGGCGTGGATATCACATCCATGCATGTTCCCAAATTCCTTAATTTAGTACCTGAATAATATTACCGATATCTATCTGTTTTGTTTTTCTTTATTTTCTTAAATTCATAGAAAATTAGAGAAATTAGAAGAAAAAAAAAAGAAAGAGAAAAGGAGATAACAACTGGGTGAGTGTTTTTGGAATAAAGAAATTGCTGAATCTTCTCCTCTCCACATGCGCTCATAGGCTTCTGCTCTCTTCATGTGCCCTTCTGTTCCATTGCTTGACCTCACTTCTCTCTCTCTCTCTCTCTCTCTCTCTCTCTCTCTCTCTCTGTACATGCATATGTATCCTTCTTTAGAAATTACAAGATTTTATCTCGGGAGCATTTTTACTTAATCATCCACACGTTTCTTTTCCTTTAATTCTAATTAATTTTTACATTAACTGTTTTTTTTAATTTAAAAAAATTAATCAAAAAGACACAAATAATTAAGTATATGATGAACGTACACTATAATTTATGATGATAAGCAAAAATGTTCCCTTTTATCCTTTTCTTTTATTTGTTGAATCTAATTGCTATATTTTTCTGGGATTTGCTTTTTGGGCAGAGGAGATACGCATAGTGATTCCTCAACTACTCAATTTGGAAAAATAACCAAAT
This sequence comes from Cydonia oblonga, assembly GCA_015708375.1. NCBI lineage: Eukaryota > Viridiplantae > Streptophyta > Magnoliopsida > Rosales > Rosaceae > Cydonia > Cydonia oblonga. The sequence goes on from JADOBS010300963.1 coordinate 2,513, forward strand.
TTTAGACTCTATATAGAATTATAGCCACTATTTTAATTTTATGATAATTATAACCAAAACTTGATGTAAAAGTTATTTACCCTTAATATTAGGGTTTCTCATAACAACCAAAACAAACCTTTAAACTATCTTAAAATGAGAAATTAATCTTCATCACTTTTTTGTTTTCACTATTCACTTTGCATATGCAATTTCGTATTCTTTCTTCATCAATTGGAAAACTATATCGGAATATATGCAATTTAGTTAGTGAAACACTAAATCCAAGTATCTAATTAAAATAATAATAATTACCCATGGAATTAGTACCTTCTTAAGAACATTCTCATAGCTTGTTCTGCTAATTAAAGAGAAAGCTAATTCAATGGTCTTAATCTGCAATAATCCTCAACATTTTAAGGTAGTTTAAAGGTTGTGTTGTGGTTGTTGTGAGAAATCCTAGTATTAAGAGTATATTAATACTTTTACATCAAGTTTTTGTTATAATTATCATAAAATTAAAATGGTGGTTATAATTCTATATGAGATATAAAATTTGATTATTTTTTTCAAATTTCCCACAAAATTAAGTCTCGCACTTTGACACATCATCAATTTGATAAAATTACAAAGGAAAAAAAAATTCTTCGGATCCCTTCCTCCAAAATTCATGGATCAAGTGATCCAGACTCTTGAAATTTGATCTAACGGCCCTTGAAATCGAGCTTCTGAAAGTTGTAATAATTTTTTAACATTTGATCAAATTTCAAAAACTCAGATCATTTGATCCTCAAACTTTGGAGGAAGAGGAGAGGATCTCTTTCCAATTACAAAAACTAGAATTACATCAAACGAGTTAGGTGGCTCCCAGTCTTTTATGATCTAGGGATTGAGGTGGGGACAGTGATTCACCTGAGCCGCCCATTTCGCTGGTTGCCAGATGCTGATGTGAGACGTTACCAGGCAAGAGAGCATGGACGTGGCACACATCTTTATTTCGTATTTTTCAATCTTAGCAATTGCAAGCCCAGGGATGCATTGCCCGAACAACCCTAACTAGGTTCACCTGCTAATTAATTATAATTAATACGACTAATAAATTCTTAATTAGGGGAAACATTTGGTGAATCGGTTTGAGATTGAGATGCCACAGACTAGCATTACAATCTAGTGATCTGTAAAGCATGAGACTGAGAGGATCTTGGAAAGGAAATAAAGGATGATTAGACTAATACAAACCCACCACTTAATCTCCATCAACATCATATAAACTCATTTACTTGTGTCTCTTGATTGTACATTATCATGAACTTTTAACGAAAATAATTTACTTCCATCAAATTCGGGTTACCGGGAATGGGAAAGTAGTGGCAGCCACCGGCCACAATAGGTCAGGCTTTGCCGGAACCCGGCCACAACATACTTGCTGCTTTACACAAGACAAAAACAGGAGTCTTATAAATATATACATATCCAATCGTAAAATGTTAATGGGACGAGGAGGAAGTGAACAATATATGCATGTATGTATTATTCTTTTCAATGTAACTGACAATATCCACTCTACATAAGAAGTGAGGCAAAAAAAATGAATGAATTTACGGAATGGGTAATTCGGTTGGTAAGTGTAATACGTACGCATAATTCCAGCGCCAGCGCCAGAGCCAGAGCAATCCCTTGGAGAGCAAATGCTCATGCATGGTTGAATCGTACACGGGGTGGCAATCATCTGATGAGCTGCTTCTGTCATTAGCCGATCAGGTGAACTACTTCTGTCATTACCCAAAATGAAAACCTGTTGAATTGAAAGAACTCGATAGATTTGGTAGCCTGCGAGCTGCGATAATGCCACCGGCAAGGGCAGCGAAGGAGGCCAAAACAAAGGCAGGTATATTTCCTCCCCCAAATAAAGCATCCCATGGCCCCGCACCAAGAGACACAATCATCTACGCAATATCAACAAGAAACATGAAATCAGCACTACCAAACTGGAAGAAGACAAAAGTTCTAAATAAAAAAGTTATCAACTGTCTGTCCATGAAACGGGAGGGACGGGAATAAGAAACAGGTTACACCGCCACACTACTAGACCTGATCATAGGCTTGACCTTGCTCCGAACTTCTACTTCACTTTCGTCAGGTTCAGGCTGGGCCTATTTAGAATTTGGCACTCTCCAAGGCCAAACCTGGCCCATGATCAGGTCAAAATTTTGCATACGAAATAAGAAGCCTGGTTCTGAAATCTTACCATGAGAAAGTAAGTAAAAGGGGGGGTGGGAGAGAAGGAAAACGTATATATGCATGTATACCAAGCAAAGTGACGGTGAATTGTATCACACGACACAAAAAATATCCAACAGACAACAGCCTGGAGCATTACATAATTGAGCTAAACAAGTGATAGAACAGGAATAGTGCATGCTAAATACCTGTGGAACAACAATTGCAAGATTCAAAACTCCAATAGCCAATCCTGCACAATAGTAAAAACATGTGAGAATTCAAATCACCAAGTTCAGTAAGAACAGAAATAAGTTGCTAGATTCAGAGAAAAAAACACACAAACCTTGGCCACCACCTGCGTCAGCAGTCAACTCTGCTGTAATGGAAAAGGGAACGCTGTAGGTAATCTGCAACACAGAATATACTCAGTGCTTTGCATACTTAGGGGTAGCTAGAAAATGGACATTTACTACAGGAACACTAATACTCACAGCAAGAGGGAAGCCAAGAAGAGCAAAAACAATTAGGGAAGCAATCCTGATATTTTGATTCCCACCAATTACATGTTCAATCCCTTTAGAATACTCTCCAACAGATATCAAACTTATGATAGCTGTGCCTGCCATGCAGGCAAACACAATAAAATTGCTCATTGCCCACACTAATCTTGCACCCATCCGCTGGCACATTGGCTCAATTAGGAAAGAACTGATGCCAAGAACAACCTACGCCCCAGAAAAAGAGAAGCTTAAATTAAAGGTTGCTTGATAGTATTTGAATTATGTATGAGAAATTTTGGAAATCAAGTATTGGTTCTCAATTTTGAGTTCTTACTGAATTCAATAATAGACCGAATGCACCTTCTCTGACACCCTGATCGTAAGCTTGTACTTTGGTTGAGTTCCCATTCGGATCCCCATGATATACTTCCCTACCCATCCAATCCGTATCAAAAAGAAAGAATGGAAACCAGGATAACTGCATGTAAGAATTGAAACGAAGATAAGTTCAAAACAGAACTTCGTAATGGCAACAAACACTCAGAAATTCTAATGGTACCAAATATCAGAAAACAGAAATCAGCAAAATGCTATTAAAAAGGGTGAGATGGAAAAGCTCATGCAAAATAACAGTGCCACATACCCATGTAAGAGCCATAACAATTAGCACTGAAATGGAAAAGCTTGTGCAAAATAACAGTGTCACATACCCATGTAAGAGCCATAACAATTAGCACTGAATGCATCGCTGGTGGTAAATGCCTTAAACTGGTCAATAGATTGACTAACACTGCTCCAGGTCCATCATTAAAACCACCATTCTTATCTTCCTCAACTTTTGAGATGGCCTCCTTTAGATTCATATCCCTTTCATAGTCAGTTCTGCTTCCATTTGCATTATCAATAACTTGCTTATCACGCTTTAACTTCGAAAGCTCAAGACGACTTTGTTGGGGATCCTCCAATAAAGGAGCAGAATCTGATAAAGGATTCTGCTGATACGTAGTGAGTGGAACCTCCTCAGCAAAATATATGGTAACAAGTGTACACAAAGTGAGAAAGATCTGCACACATAACAAACTTGTTATCTAGAGTTGTACAGAGTACAACACACCACATGCCTTAGCAGCAAATTGCAACACTAGAAGTTCTCATTTGAAAGTGAAATGAACTCATGAACAACTCTATGCCTTAAATTCCCAAAAAAAGGAAAATTTCAGAAACTTAAATAGATTGATATGATTTCTTTAACCAAACAACTGTATACTTGATGTCAGTATATCATACCTACCTCAGTTAATAAACTCAATATACATCACATTGACAAGACCAGCCAAAACTTTTATTACTTGTCCGGGTTGTCCCAGACATTGAAAAATATCATAATCTGGGGCCATCTTATAAGAAATACACCATCCAGTGAAAGAATGATTAGTGGCTACGCAATTTAGCTCAGCATAACAAGCAAACTGCAAGTAGGCAGTAGTCAATCGGAATCTTCCATTCATGATTAAGATAAAAATATATAGCAAATCAGGAAAGAAGTCATAGAAATAGATAGTACAATTCATGGATTTCAAGCTGCATTATTGAGATGGAAGCAGGTTTGCTGATAGAATTGTCAATCATTAAGGACCCAAAAGAAATTAGTATAATTCAAACAGTAGAAGATGACTTCATAAATACATGCACTTCTGTGCATGCTGGTAACTCACCACTGCAATAAGAAATGCTGCTTTAAGATTTCCACAGGCTTCACAGCAAGCTCTACTCAACAAGAAAGGAAACCATCTGCCAAGAAACAAAATTGTAAGACAAAGAAACCACCCCTAGAATTTGAGATGCAAACTATAAGTCCATATTATGTGGTAAAAAAAGAGCAGAATTCAGTGATTGCAAACTAAGTTTGATTAGGTTCAGATGGCAAAAAAAGGGTTTAGTGTAAGGGTGATGAGAAGTATATACAAGGACTTTAAAGTCCTATCCAAACACGTGCCACTGCACAAAAAGATCCCATCAAAAAAGCAAGAAAAACATATTTGAGGAGTTTCACCTGTGCCAATTTCCACTTGCACCAGCAGAAAATCCTAGGATGTTACCAAAGGCCATCCATGAGCAAAACACAGCATTTGCAGTATTGCGTTGCTCGGGACCTAGAATATAGTTGTGCACATCATATTATGTTTAGTCAAAGTATTACATACTTTAAATTTTATAAAAAATAAAAAAAATTAACATAAATGTAACTAGTTCTATGATAGCTTGGGGCGAAAGTCACCTGCTAGATCAGCCAGAAGAGCACGAGCTGGTCCCTAAAAATTTCAAGTTACACTTTATTCTGAGACATAAGTAGCATTCTACTAAAAAGTTTGATATTTTTTTCATCAGGAAACTACAGTGTAATCTGTTTTACATTGTGATCGAATCGCACACACTGATAGCCTTAGAAGCATTACCTGCACTGTATTGTTGGCAAGATCCAGCAACCAAAATCCAATAATAAAGACAAAAGCTGCCCTTGTCCGGGTACCTTTGAATGTGCTGCATTGGCTCAAATGATTTAGCTAACGGTTAATGAGATTTTATAATATAAAACACAAAGAATCAACAGAAGGCAACAAAAACCTGCAATGCTCCTTTGTATCTCCTAATAAATATCCAACGTCTGCAGAAAACCCGATTAACACCACCTAAATTACAAGACTTAGTTTAGCAAAAAAAAGGTATGCACCAATTAATCTAAGATAGAATGGTAAAGTACAAAAATAAAAACTCTCCGCACTTACGGAAACTGAAATCATGAGAGATCCTGCAAGAATGAAGGGGCGCCTTCTTCCCAATTTTAAAGAGCATTTGTCACTCCAAATACCAACACAAGGTTGAACCTGAAGAAAATAACAGTTGAGATAACTGAAGGAAAGAAAATGTTTAAAAAATATCCAGATACCTTCAACCCTAACCGTCCCAGCATATCCCAGTAACCAAATAATCGTGATGGCGCATGCACCAACAGTAGGCTAGAATAAAATCGCCCCATTAGGAGATATGTTTGTGCCCCATCAAATAGACCAACACGATTATAAAGGTTACAACATAAACGTTACAATCAAAATTGTTGAAAATTGTTGGAAACTAGCTGCCGTCACTTACCACAAGGCCTGTAATAGGGCCGCAAAGCCAAATAAATGAAGAAAATGCATGCCCTATTCCGAGTGTCTGCATCAAAAATTCAAACAGTGGATATTAACCAAACAAGCTTTCAATAATCCAAATTTAGCACAGGCATTTGTAGTAGCAATATGAAGATCAAGAAACGATATGAATTGCAAAGATTAAAAAAGGAAAAATGATAACTAACGCAGTTCGGGTTAATCAACAACCGCTTTCCATATCAACAGTAAGATTGCATTCCATATTCGGAATCCACTACATTATCATCTTCGTTTTCATTTTCCACTGCAGAATGTACCAATCGAAGATTGCGAAAATATTTCATGTTCACACATTACATTAACAGAAAAATAAATTAGTCTACAATCTTATGCAGTGTGACTCAAACTACAGAATTTGAAATTAAAACTATACAGTAATCTACCAAACGGTAGATATTATACGGTAAATTACACAACAATACATAAAAATTGATTCTTGACATGCAACAGATTCAAAATCTAACCTGTATATAGGGAGTTAAAAGCGAAAGCTGCAACGCCCAACCGAACTGTACGCCGGCGGCGACCGTGCAGCTCAGAATAAGCGTCAAAAGAGTATTGTGTTTGTGCCCGGGCTGACCCGACGGCGAGAGGCCGCCGCCGCCGCCCCCATTTGGAACCCTAGGGGAGGAAGACGTAGACGAATTGAGGTCGATACGATGATGAGGCTCGTCCGTCACCATCATTTCCACTTCCGCCTCCCTCCTCAGGTTCCTGTACGGCACCCGGATGGACTCCGAGTCCGTCCTCCCCGCCATGGCGACTCGGTTTCACTCACTGAGTAACGGCCGCGAGCAAGAAGCTCAATTTCCCGCGCATTAAACGGAAAAACGGTGCGGATCAAGGTTTTTGCACGTAGATCGGATTCCGGCGTCAGAACTGCGAAGGATCAGAGATTTGCAGGTGGGTCAAATTTGGGCGGGTGTGCGAGCGAAGAGTCTGATCGCAATTCGGTGGCAGATTTAGCGTGCACCGCAGCACCATGAGGACTCCTACTTCGGCGCCTGCTTTCGGTTTATCAGCTTTATGGGCCCCCGCCAACTTTAAAAGGCCCAGTGAAAGTAACCGTGTGGGCGGGCCTATGGCGTGATTCGGACTTAAACATGTGGAATTGTGTATTTTTAATGTAAAGCCCATACGTAACATCAATGGAATGATGACTTTAAATCTGGACCGTCGGACTCGCATTGATTGGAAGTTTGAGTCGAATTTACACGATAGTCCACACTTGTTTGTACTTGTGAAATTCAATATGTGTGACCTGGAAATTCAATTTGACAAACAATGCTATAGCCTCATGCCTATGGCATGTTGCCAAATAAATGTTATTTACGTAACGACAATGTTTAGTCAAGTTTGAAATCAGTATTTTGATGATGTGTAGTCGTGCTATATCAAGTCCAGTAGGTCGAGAATTTGTAATCCCAAACAAATGATGTGTGTTTTTGGCTATTTCCTTCACGAGAAAGGCTATTCCAGCCTTGATCTTGATGATGACGATCCACTTGTAATGCTTTTGGAATTGATAATCCAGCTTCTTTCAGATCTCCTACCTCCTCTCTCTCCTCTCTTAACCCTAATGCTCCCTCTTCTGAAACTAATCCTAGGATTGCTCCTACTGATGATGCAACTAATACTACAAATGCTCGAACTAATACTGCTGCTACTTGTTCTGATTCTGTTAATCCTCGTAATCATGCTCCTAATCATGCTCCAACTTCTCGATCTGCTTCTTCTCCTTCTCGGCCTAACCGAACAATCTCCAGACCAAAGTTATCTTCTTCTCCTTCTGCTGCTTCTCCTTCTCCTTATCGTCCACTTAATCGATCAATCTTCAAGCCAAAAGCCTTCTCTGCTACAACCAACCTCCACGGAAGACCGCAATGCAACAAGGTTACAAGGCCAAGGGCCGTCGCAGGCAAGGGGGCTTGGATTCTACTCAATACTTTCGGTTCATTGGCAAAACATGCTACCGCCCATCCTAATTATTCTCACTTTAGATGCTAAGTACAACTGGTTTGTAAACCCAAATGGATGTTAATAATATTTTCCTTCATCGTTTGTAAATAATTATTCGTTTTATTTCCCCCCTTTGTAATGTTCTTCGGGGTTATCAATATGTACAGCATTATTTATACTAACACCAAGGTATCGAAAGTACAAAATAGCTACAGTATTCTGTTCTATATACGAACAAAACAAGAGTATACGATTTTATCAAATACCTCACTGCCTAGCATTATGATTTCCCAAATCAGCAGTAGCTTTAGCTGCTCGGTTTAGAGCATCCGACACCCAAAGAGCTCCGTTAGAAAAGTAGCTACTGTTCACTACCTTTCTTCCTGTCTCTGATATTGCTGATTTGGTGATCTCTGACACATGATACCTCTCATCCACAGACTTAACAGCTCCAACCCCTGCATAAATTTTATCGGTGACACCAAATCTCTGGTTCAGTTCAGTCACACTAGCTGCTGCACTTGCCGAGACTTGGTGAGACTCGTCCAATGATTTTGCCTTGGTTAATGCATCTTTTCCGAGCACAAAGCCCTTGGCCAACATGGTCAAGACTACTTCCGGAGCCCCACTCGCCACTTCTCTGGCACTAGGAATGTTCCAGCTTCCCTGTGGAGGCTGCCAAGACATACTGATCACTTTCTCTTGCAAACCTTTTTCAGTACAACAGTTTTGTGCGTGTGTGCGAAAATGTACAAACAAGAAACCAAATATTTGAGCGATAGAAAGAAACAAAATATACATACAGTTGAATAAGTTTCATCTTCGTGCCGAGGCCTGTTCCAAAAATCAAATTCATCTTGATAGTGCCCCCAACGCGTTATGCACACAGCTTGATCTATTATTGTAGCACCCTGAGACAATAAGATTTTAAGGGGAAAACATGAATTAATGCTCACAAATCATCGGCAAGAAGGATCATAAGAAACTGCACAAGCGTTATCAT
>JADOBS010300964.1:0-11391 GCA_015708375.1 Cydonia oblonga
CCGCCGAAGAGCCACGCAAACTAGCGAACGAGAAAACGTCACCAATAATTGCCCCTAAGCACATAAGGGGTCCAATTAATAAAACTATACTCAAACAATTTAAATTGGGGATGGGTGTAACACAATAGGGGAGTAGCAAGCCCAAACAGAGGTTGCTGGTGTAGAACTGAAGCAGGTTTAGTGCAGCTGGACTGCGGGCCAGCCAAGCCTACTCGGTGCTGGCGTAGTGCAACGACGCGGCTGGGAGCTGCAGCTCAGTCGCAATTTTCCCAAAAAATAAATAATAATGTTTTTCAAAATTCCCTAGGGTTTGAAAAAAAAAAACCCTAATTGATTCTAGTTTCTTTCGATTCTTTGACTCATAAATTCCACATAGCAAAAATTGCGTAATGCATGAAACACGTATATATATATGTGTGTGTGTGTGTGTGTGTGTGTATTGAAAAATATATGAAACATATATAATACATATATCGGAAGGTAAATATAAGTGTAGGGGGTTCATGCATCATGGGGAATGTTTTCATGCTTTATGATCGTTTCAAATATCTTACTTTATTTTAAGCATACCCGATTGGCAGAAAAAACAAAAGCCTTTGAATTTGTAGAAGATCATTCTTAGAAAGCTGGAATTGCATCTCCAATGCGTTGTATCATGTTCAACAAAGAAAAATTAAATTGAATCAATAGTATGTGGATCAATTTAATAAAATAATAAATTAATCATAAAAAGAATGATTAAAACGTAATGCTCCCTTGATTGAAGATCAAACTCTCCTTAGCGCAGCTTCAAGAGCATGCTAATAACGTGTTGTATGCATAATTTACTGAACAATCATGGAGGCCAAAAAGAGAGAGAAAGTGCGGCATAGAGAGAGATGTGTAATTGTGAGGCGTGTTATATTCCACCCCATTGTGCATTTATTTATAATAGTAGGAAAGGTTAATTCTTACCCTTTTAGGATTACAGTTCTAATATGATAATATCTAGTCTAAGAGATATGGTAGAATCCCATAAGGATATCCTACATATGTTAGGATTTACACAATCACATTCCTAATCTAATAGGACTGCAACAATTGTTTATACTTATGCTGTGATAGTGTTGTATCTTAGCTCTGTCTCCATTCATTGGAGTGTCTGTACCTAAAGAATTATAACATTTATGAACTTAGGAAAGGATTGACCAATTACAAAAAGTTGCACATAAGATCAAAGCAGTTCCTGCTTTCCTGATGTACAAGCAACAAAATATTTATCTCCTCTGGAAACTCAACATCTTGATGGACAAGGCAAAGATAAGTGCAAAGAGTAGAGCGAATCCAACAACCACGGCTGCAACCACTCCGATAAATTCTTGCTTGAAACCGAAGTATTGCCTCATGAATTCTTCCACCGTTGCACCCGTCTCGAGCTCGTCCTGTATATCTCCAAACTGCGATGTAGCCAGTCCGTACAAGGTCCAGGCCATCGGACACGCCCAATAGTACCATCTCCACCATATAGGAATCCTCTGCCGTTGGCGAAATGAACACGAATGAAAATTGCAGTATCAGAAAATAAAACATCAGTACATGTTTTTAACTTCTAAGGACACCAAAGCCTGCATAAGTTAGGAACTAAGGGCAAAGCAAACTTACAGTCCGTGGGATTATGAAACCCGAGAAGACATTCCATATTGCGTAAAATGCGCTGGAATTTATAGCGGCTATGTGTTGGTTCGGCGTCAAGGCCACTCCCATCATGCCATAGTAGGTGAAGTACAAAAATGTGAAATACATGAAGAATAAGTACCACAAGAATTTAGCCAGAGTCCATTCAAACCCGATCATTGCGTAAACTATGACACTATAGACAAGGGCTTGTACAAAAACATAAGGGATCTCAATGGTAACCTGCAACGAAATATGGAAACTTGGCATAAGATAAGATAAATAATGCAAGTAATCGTGTAAATTAAATTTAACATAGGCTAGTCTTAGGTAAAATGTATGATTAGTCACCTGTGCAAAGGCGTATGCCAAGGCAGAATACATTCCAGCAGCTCGTTCTCTGTAGAAGACTGTTCTTTCAACGTCCACAACAGGCTGCACAGTTGTAGAATTTTTGATACCGAGAAAGAGAACAGCAGCGTACATTGAACCAATTGCATTGAAGAGATCCCTTTCTTTCGTTCTGTACTCAAAAGTTTCATAGTTACATTTGGAAGCAAAACGTATTGGTTAGAATGTATTTATCTTTTATGTGGGAGGCATAATGGCTTACGTTTTGGAGCCAAGGTTCCAGAACATTGTCCCGAACATCAATGCTACGATCGTTGTGTAGATCAACCTGATGGCCGTGTATGGCGGATTGCGCCAATAGGACCAATGTTGTTTCCATAAGCAAGCTACGCATTGGGTTAAAAAGGGCTGAGAGTATTGAGTAGGAAAATGAAGATCCTTAGAACCAGAAGCAGGGTTGCTTAGTTCTGCAATAAGTGCTTTGTTTCTCCTGCATTTATGCCATATATAAGTACATTTTCTCAACAAATCTGGTTTACGAAGAGAGACATTCTTTTGTAAATGGTTTCTTAGGCCAATAGGTAATAAACAAACCTGTACAGTTCTGAATTCTTATACACTTCAGCAAAATCAATCTCCATAGCCATTTCTTTGGCTGATGAAGTGACTTCCAACATCCATGTTGCTGGATTGTAGCCATCCCTAATTTTACTGACGTTATTGATCCCCTAGATATAAATGTGCATGCATTAGAAAACCTTCAACAATTATAAAGCTATCAAGGCTTGAAATTTCTTCATTCACTATACCTCAAAGTACTTGATCAAATTGCAAGAATGGCGGCCTAATGGTCCTACGTAGAGCTCTTGTCCTCCTTTCTTCAGTAGGAATAGCTGCAACGACATGTTACATATATCATACTCGAGTAGAAAAGACCAGTCAAAATAGAGTTCAAAGTTCGAACAATTTGTATCAAAGAAGATTTTGATTTTCACCTCATCGAAAGCATCAAATATGTCAATGCTTGGCTGATGGATGGTGCAGACGACTGTTCTTCCAGTGTCCACGGTGTTCCTAACTGCTCGCATAACAATGGCTGCAGCTCTTGCATCCAAGCCTGAAGTCGGTTCATCCATGAATATTATGGAGGGGTTAGCCACTAGTTCAACCGCAATGGTCAGCCTCTTACGCTGCTCAGTTGAAAGACCACTCGCACCAGGCAACCCTACTAATGCCTGCCTCAACGGATTCAGCTCCACAAGTCCCATAACTTCCTCAACAAACATCTGCAATCATGTTCAAGTTTATGAAAGATAACGACAATGAGGCCGGTAGTTGCCTTAATAACAGGACCTAATTTTACATCAGTTCATAAAGAATTAAATTTAAGCTTACAAAGTTCGAATACCAACCTTCCTGGTTTCAGAATCAATTTCTGAAGATAAACGCAGCCATGCTGAGTACATCAAGGATTCATAGACAGTAACATGAGGAGAGTGGATATCATTCTGCTCACAATAACCAGAAATCCGGGCAAACGATTCCTGCTTTTTTGGGTACCCGGAAATTGTGATATTTCCCTCAATATATCCTCCAGTTTTTCTACCGGCTAGTACATCCATTAGAGTTGTTTTACCAGCCCCACTCACTCCCATTAGAGCTGTCAGAACACCAGGCCTAAAAGCACCACTCACGCGCCTAATGAGCACCAGTTTATCCTCGGGAACTCCTTGATTCTTCATTTCCTGCAATTTCGATTCAAAGAAATGTGTCACAATTTTGGATTTGCACAAGCTTGTCAAGTGTCAGACACATTTTACTTTGGTTGCATATACATCACCTGTGGCATGTCCACGGAGTATGTGATTTCATCAAAGGTGATGGAATGTGGTTCGAACGGAAGAACCATTCCTCTTTTCTTGTTACCATTTGTGTCATTAGTAGCTTCTGTTGTAATTGAGGAAGACCTGGAGGAGTTACTTCCATTTCCATTTTCTGTACACCCACAAAATTTGGTTTTTGTCAAAAGATCAAAAAATTAATGCCGGATAGACAATTGCACACAAAAGCGACATCCACGAATGTAAGATATATTACCTCTACTAATTGGAGGAGTCAAGATAGGATCTTCCAACTTAACAGCCTGTGGCTTCCCAATTGCTGCAGAGTGTTTACATATTCTGAGTTAACTGTCGCTTCGAAGATTTGATGCAAAGAATTAAGATGAAAGTACTCACGCTTTAGATAAGTGAGAGCCAAAGTGAAAAAGAAGTTGAATATAAGCATGTATCCAGCCAATACTCCCGCGCCAATCCAATACCAACGAGGCTCTGTGAAGAATCCGCGTGACTTCAGAACAGCGACTCCTAATGGTTCCGTTGAGTTCGGAAGAACCTTCAAGGTAAAAAAGAACTTAGACTATGAACTGGGGACAAAACACAAAAACTAGAAGGTTTGAAATGAATGTTCAAAGGAATTACATGTCTCCAACTCTTTCCGAGGAACTCATTGACAACTATTGCATTCTGTCCGTACATCAAAGGCGATATCCAGTAGCCCCACATCCACCATTTCTTTATATCGTCTGCGCCATCCAAGTCAAAAGATAAATATACAAGTTCAAATACCAGTATATAATGGCACATTAAGGGTTTTTTTTTTTTTTTTTTACTGTTATACCTCTTGACAGAACAAAACCACCCAAGGAGAAAAGCATGACAAGTGCAAATGATCCGAAAGTGCTTGCAATAGTCATGCTTCTACCAACTCCAGCAATGAATCGGAACAACCCCGAAGCCATCTGATTAATGAGTAAGAGTAGAAGCCATTGCTTAAACAACCTGCATAATGTGCATAAATATTTATCATTTCGGATGGAGAAAACATGAAAAAAGTAGGAGAATTTTCTAGTTATTTTTACCTTCCGACATTTGGATCATATCCGATGACATAATAGGTCATAAATACCCAAACCACAACTTCAACACAGGTGATAGGGATCTTTAGGATCCACGAGGGAAGGGTATATGTCCACGGCGGAAAGAAGAGGAGGTTTCTCTGCTTATAAAATACAGGGAGCTTTGTAACAGTCATCGAAAGCTCTGCCAGTCCATTGAACATAACAGCAACCAGGGAGAAGAACAAAGCACCGGCATAAATTACCCCGTCATCTACTGAATTGCGATGCATCTCAGTTCGTAGGAACAATGTCATTGTAATCATAGCCAAGATTGAGAGCTAAATAAAATAAGGAAACGTTTAGTAAAAGATTAAAAACATGTAAGTTTGCGCGCAGCATGGAGTAAGTCGAATAAAGGAAAACATTACTTGGGCAAGCTTGAAAAGGTAGACAAATGAGTTCCTCTTCATGAGCAAGAACTCCCTTGCAAAGCAAGCTTTCAACAGTTCAGTTTTACTAACGCCATATTTTTTTGTTGTTAATGCAGCTGGGTGGCTCTTGGCCTTGTCAAATGGAATTGCGAGTTCATCTCTAAGTTTGCTCCCGACATGGAATGATTGGAATGCCTCGACAAATTCTTCGACCGTGATGAATCTGTAAGGCTCATCTCTGCTTGCCCAATACTGCTCCTGATCTTTCCTTGATGTCACCTACAACATTCAATATTATGATTTATTCACGCATGGAAAATTAATTGACACTTTTATGTGTAATGCTCAAACAAAATCTATGTAGTGACATACTTCTTGCAGGAAGTCCGCCACGCCTTTCCTCTCAGGACATCTGAACCCCATGGATTCGAAAAATTCAAGAACATTTTCACGAGGACCTTGGTACACAATGTGACCATCGGAAAGGAGAATAATGTCATCAAATAGTTCATAAGTCTCAGGTGCTGGTTGCAGCAGTGAGATGAATGCAGTCCCATTGAGAATGTGAACATATTGCTTGATCGAATTCACGATTTGATATGTTGTTGAGCTATCCAAACCCGTAGATATTTCGTCCATGAACAATGCCTTGGCCGGTCCAACCAACATCTCACCTATATATAATTCATTATTCAAAATCGCTCGCTTAAAATTTTGAAAATCATGTGGTTTATTAAGAACTAGAATTATGTTTTTACCAGTTGTGAGTCGTTTCTTTTGTCCGCCGGAGATGCCCCTTATTAAGTTATCCCCTACCAAGGTATCTGCACATCCATCTAATCCTAAAATCTGGAAAAATCAAATGAATTTCTGATCAATAAAGGCTAATTTTCAGAAAATCCTTCTCTTAGTACAAATTATAAAGGTGATCTTACCTTTAGTATATAATCTGTCACCACTTGTACCCTCTGGCCTTCTGATGCCACTGCCTATATTAACCGAAACAGTGAATTAACAGTACGTAAATTGTTGATTATTCCGAAAACATAATTAACTACACACTAACTAACTAACTAATTGACCTCTCAAGTAGATATCTAAGTTCTGCTAAGTAGCTTTTCTTGTTTCTCACCTTCATGTAGATATCTACGTCTGCATCCGGCTTAATATTCGCTTCTTTCTCTCGTCTACTTAACTCTACTAGGATCTCTGCCATAATTCAAACCAACAACGGTTAATCTTCGATTAATAGAGTCATCGGTTTGATTCTGAAATCTGAACAAAAGTCAGTTCTCTAAACCCACCATAACGTGCTCCGACCCCTTGGCATCTTGCAGAGAAGTGCAATGTTTCTCCGACTGTCAATTCTCCCATATGAACATCATGTTGGCTGATATAGGCAGCAGTCCTCTGAGGCACAAACTCATGCATGCCGTGACCATTGTAGGTCACACTTCCTGAAAACTGCACAACAATGTTTTGGTCAGATAAATGAGTGACAAAAACCAAGAGCAACCCCTGAAGCTAAAATCGGAAATCAGAAACCCAGATTTCGTGTTGTTTAACCTGAAGATCCCGGTCAAGCTCTCCAGCCAAAGCCAACAAGAGAGTGGTCTTTCCGGAACTCGGAGGACCCAAAAGCAGTGTCATTCTGTACAACAAACACATGATCAACCAAGCCAGATTTTATTTTCCGACCGAAAAAAAAAACACAGATGAACCAAATTTGCAACGTTCTCTCACCTGCAAGGCCTAATGATCCCACTAACATCTTTGAGGATAGACAAGTGCTTTTTCTTGCTAGGAAGAATATGAAGGGAGTTCAACAAACCCTTAGGAAGCCGAAAACAAATATTCAGTAAGAATGTACTAAGACTAAAAATGAAATGGTTATCAGACGGGTCCAAACATGCAATGGAGAACTTGGAACTCTAATAGTTAATCATTTACCTCCACCAAATTAACACAGTAATTAAAAACTGTAGGCAGAGCCCTGCTTCCTGCATAAGCTTCAGCTGCAATTTTCAAATGCTGGAATCTAACTTCAATTTTCGGAAGATTAATTCCAACTCTGAGATAAAAACCAAGTAAAACAACCCCATCATTATCAAAAACCGAGAAGATGGCAACACGCAGAGTTGCGAAAATTTTGAATTCTCACCTATCAATGCGGTTCTTGAGTCTCAACAAGAAGTTCTCATGATCCTCCTCAGCTACTCCAACTAACCGCTCGATCAAATTCTTCCTTTCTTTCACTTCAAGATTGCTCACGTCGACTTCGTTGGTCTCCCCTTGAGGAGTAGCGAGCAGGCCTTTCTTCAAGCGCTGAAACGTTGGAAGTCTCTGAAGAGCAGCCCATTTGAGAGCTTCCTCATCGTCCTCTCCGTGCGAAGACGTTGAGAAAACTCCGCTGCCATTGTCAATCCAGAAGGAAGAACCACTTCGTCTAAAACTGTGGCCAGCTTTCTGAATATCACAACTGATCTCCATTGAAGAAGAACAGCTTGGAACTTGGCTAGCTGGTAGCTTGAAATTAAAAACCAACAAAAACCCAAGTTTCGTTTCCTTCCGGAGTTCCAAACTTCATGAAAAAGTGCGATGGAAAAAGACTTTGGCTTTGTTGTTTAGTTGGCCACTTTCTCTAGCTTTTGCAGCATTGAATTTATAGTAGCATAAGAATAATAAGACGCTAAAGTGTGATGCAACTTGCATGGGGGTTTCTCCATGTCATGATCGAAAGTTTAGTGTTGGCATGGGACATCATGGATGTCAATCATATGATTCCCATTAGTTATGTTTTTTCTTAATGTCATAAGTTGTTGGCCCACCTTTTTTTTTGGCCAAAACTGTTGACCCTATATTTTTGGTCAAAATTGTTGGCCCCATTTCAACATGTGAGGGTTCCGATTTTTTGACTTGCTAATTCCCACCATCTATAAACCCTAAGTTCAAACATTCACACCCAAAAGGAGGAAACAAACATTTTCGTTTATATGTCTGGGGGAGCTTTGAACTAGAGGCCTAGAGTTTTTTTATTTCCAACCCTTTGTATATTGATGATAAAACAGAAATCGTTAAATACATAAATAAATAATAAAAAACTATATCAAATATTATTAAAAGTTAATCAAAAGAAAACATTACTTAAATATTACACATCTCGCATTTTTAGACGTAAATGTACTAATTAAGTTTACATAATCTAATTTTAGCAACTTTTTAAATTGAAAAATAGCTAACTCATTCAATCTTCTTTTGTGACATAGTTGACCGAAGATAAGATTTTATCAACTTTAACTTTGAAAAACTTATTTCTGCAGAGGTAATGGGCTATTGTATATATATTTAGACAAAGACTCAAAGTCTGTAAAATTAATTTATATATAAGTCTTATATAAAATGTGAATAGGTGTGTAATTTCTATTTCGTTCACATAGTCATATACACACAAATATATTAACACTAATTACTATGATCAATGGAAAATTAGGAATCGAACTTGAGACTTTGAGAGGGATAATGCTAGAGAGACTAAATTTTTAAACGAAATTTGCAACCAAATAATGTGTCACTGATAGAAAATAAGCATATTAATTAACACTTAAGTAATAGTCCAATCATTAATATCCACATCATTTGATTTACAAAATTTGATTTAAAAAATATGGTCTCCCTAGCATTACTCATTTGAGAGAAAAAAAAATTGAACAAATGATATTATCTACACTAAGGGGATGAGGTACTAGACTAAGTCCCACAATAAGCGAACCATAATAATGTGGTTCGAATTCGTCTTTGATGAGAATTGACCATAAAACCTCTCACTTATAAATAATAATAAAATACCACTTGACCGTAATATTAAGTAATGGGAGAAAATGTGTTATTTAAATCAAGATTTTAGAGCAAGTAAGACGCGTTAAGCTATTAATGTGTTTGGGCAAAATGCAACGGATTTTTAACTTTTTATTTATTACATATTTTGGTCATGTGAGCAACACGGTTGTACCGACAAAATTTGAGGGCAGCACTGAAACAAAGAGAGTCAACGATAAGTGGAGGGTAGAATTTGGGAGGTCAAATTTTTGCATGAATGATAGGATAAAGTGGGACCGGCGGCGCGCACACGATTTAAATGGGTTGGAGATGGATTACAGATACAGACAGAGTTCAACGGTGCAGAAACTTGCCAAATTCAGATACAGAGTTCAACGGTTCAGAAACTTGCCAAATTCCCCTTCCCCGAAATTGCTTGTAGAAAGAGGAGGAGACTTGGCTAACAAAAATGGTTGGTAAAGCACAACTTTAAGGGAGTTAGTCAATCAGAGAGATACCATATTCAATGTAGAGAAAATCACGTCAGATTTTTTTTTTTTTTTTTTACTTTTCACGTACTCTTCTCAGTTTTCAAATGGGTGTATGGACAACACCATATTTGAAGGTAAAAATGAGTGTATGGACAACACCACCTTTGAAGAACTGACTTTGATCTTGGTTAAGAGGCATATTAAAGTATAACTATAAATACATAGATTTAGCGGTGTGTATATAACCAATATGCATATAGTTTATATGCCCCCTAAATTTTTCAAATTCTTAAGTTTCATTAGGATCCATATACTCTATCATTCCGATACAGGTGACTATATCTTGAGAAAGACATCCTTTCAAAGCAATGGTATAGTGAGTGTGGATGTCTACTAAACTCTCAACTTTGATGCTAACTATCATCTTAATATAAATGTGATAGGTTTAATAGCCCTCAAACGGAATTTAAGAGACATGGAAATCTATAGATACATCAATTAGGTGAATCGTGTCATGGAACAACACAAAGGCCCAATGGTCGAACAATTCAAGGAATGCGTTCCACTAGATGGTTGGTTTACAAGTTCCGTTGATAAATGGATTCAATTTGCAATGGAAAAGGGAGTTCAAAAACTTGACTTGGAATTCTTTTTGAGATATGATTACTACCAATAATATGCCCCGACTACTTACTAGGTCTCGAAAAATGACCCTCTACACTCTCATCATGGATACAACAACGAATTTGAATTCTTAAAAATTCTTAACTTCCGCTATGTTGATGTGATTGTTAATACTCTTAAATACTTCTTGTGTAACTGTCCATTTCTTGAATGATTAATAGTGTTCGGTGCCAAAAGTTTTGTTCACTTAAGAGCTGTTGGCTCCTCAATTGCATTGAAGTATCTCGTGATATATGCACGCATTCACCACAAAAGGATTGAGATTTGTGACGCAAACCTTGTTTCATTTATCTCTCAAGGTAGTGTTATAGACCTGCGTCTCAGTAATGTTCCTTCACTTGGTGAAGGTGTGTGTTTGTACTTCGTAGATCACTTAGTAAAACATTTCTGTTGATAATTTTGAAGAACGAAAGGTATAAACATAAATTAAAATTGTTTCCTTGGTGCAGATGAATTACACTGGTGACGGGAAATATGTTTGGAAATAGTGAAACTGATTTTGGGTTTGATTTACAGCTGATGATGAAAACTGTTGTTTAGCGCGGAGATGGAATTGTGATTGTGAATGTTTATTATTTGATGAGGATCTCTAGTGATGGGAAAGACATGCAACAAGTATATCACCATTAGCGAGCTAATAATATAATATCAACTATGAGTTTCTTCGTGTATTATTATTGACTGGAAATATCATAAAATAATATCAACATTACAATTTACATGTAAGCCTCTTTCTGAATGGTGATGTTTCAAAAAGACACTTTAGTTAACAAACACCACTGGTGGTCCAGTAGTTGGAGACGAATTTCAGGCTTGTATTCCACAAGGCACGTCCGGAGTTTTATTTTTTGATTTCTAACGCTAATAAATCACATGATGGTGGTCAAGGAAGACTGAAATGTCTGTGTTAGACCAAATTTGCAAACCATATGATATGTTACTAATAAAAAAAAAGCATGTATATTAACACTTAAATAATAATCTAATTATTAACAGTCACGTCATATGATTTACAAATTTAAAACTAAATAGTTGGTCTCTTAGCATTACTCTTGTAAATTTTGTA